>SEYY01019671.1:105000-162500 GCA_009176605.1 Armadillidium nasatum
AAGTGAAGAAAAGGACTGATCTCCAGAAGATGCAGATGTGGATGACAAGGCAGTAGTCTCAGGAGACAAAGCTTGCGGAGCAGAAGAAGGACCAGGTAACGCAAGTGGATCATACGGCTCCATGCGACTTGGATCACTGACTCCATGACTTTTCTTAATGTGTCTTACTAAATGATCTTTCCTGCCAAATTTTTGTGGGCAAAGAGAGCAAACAAAATCTCTCTTTCCAGTGTGAACAACAAGATGACGTTTTACATCTTTTCTTGTAAAAAATTTTCGCTCACATTGGTCACATTGAAATTTTTTTTCACTTGGGCTTTTAACAGTCCTTGTCCCAACGTGAACCTTTAAATGATATATGAGATCAGACTTATTGTCAAACATCTCAAAACAAATTTTACATTCTAAATCTCCTTCTTCGGCTGCATGAGCTGCACAATGTTTTCTATATGACATGTAAGAGTTGTATTCTTTCCCACAACCAGGCTTCTGACATTTAAATTGTTTATTAGGATCATGAATTTGAATGTGATTTTTTAAGTGGTCTTTTCTATGAAAACTACGGTTACACAAATGGCAACGGTACTGCCTTTCACCTGTGTGGATTAACTGATGCCTCCCAAGTTTAAATCTTGAAGAGAAAGCTTTTTGGCAATAAGGACAAGAAAAAGGTCGTTCACCTGTATGTGAATATGAATGTTGTTTAAGCTTTCCAGGACTATGAAAAACTTTCTCACATACAGAACATTGATAATTTCCAGGACTCTTCGTAGGAGTTTTGGATGGCTGTGTTACCTCTTCTTCAGACTCACTAGAATCGCTACTCTTAATTACTTTGCCTTTACCCTTAACTTTGATTTCTGGTTTTTGCTCCTTTACTTTTAATGGTGTTTTTTCTGCAACACCAACTTTTTCTAAACTTTTTTCAGCTAGGGGAACAAACTCGATGTCAATCAAAGAAGCAGCTTCAGGAGATGCTGAAACTAGTTCCTCTTGTGTACTTTTTTTAATCCTTTTGCGATATGGAAAGGTTTCTGGTTTTAGTTTTTGCTTGACTTTTGAGCAACGATGATTAGCTAAGCTTGAAGAACTACTAAAAACAACTCCGCATCCAGAACAAGAAAATTTTTGACGCGTTCTAAATTGCCATGATGACCCATCATCTGAAAAAATATAAGACTTTTTTCTTTTTTGAAAGAGGTTGTAAATGGCAGCATTGCTCTGCATACATTTCTATCACATTATATCACTCCACAGTATTAAAGGATTAGGGTATCAGAAAATATTTCACATAGAAGCAGGAGAGATTAAGCTTTTTGATTAAATACATGGATCCAGAATTTTTATTTTATTTTAGAAATATGAAAAGAATTTAATAAAATAAAGACTAAACCATTATGGATTTATATAATATATATATATATATATATATATATATATATATATATATATATATATATATATATATATATATATATATATATATATATATATATATATATATATATATATATATATATGGTTAGCATCTATATTACTAATGAAAGCTATGGATCCAACATATTTCTCAAGGAAGTGGCTTGTTGGGAGTCGAATCTTTTATTTTTATTTGCTGAGGAGAGGACATAACCAGGGTACTTATATATCAAGCCACTAAACAAAGAAAAAATTCTTTAACTAAATATGTATAAATGAATAGGATTAATCAAAATATAAGAAATATATAGTAGAAAGGAAAAATGTACATACACCTATCTAGTATTAAGATTCTTTAGAACATAACAACTGCCATTATAAGATAATACTTTAAATTCTCTCTCTTCAGAAGGGATTTTATTCTTACATTAATTCCTGAAAATTGAAGCAATAACAATAGTAATGTTCCACACATGGAACAAACTAGGTGTGGACAAATATCAAAGCTAATGAAAAATAAAACACTTGAAAGCCATCAGAAACCAGTGCTTCAACATTATTAAAAACTTCTGATATATATATATATATATAATATAAATATATATATATATATATATATATATATATATATATATATATATATATATATATATATATATATATATATATATATATATAGTAGGGTGGGGGTGGGGAATGCAATCTTGTACTTGCTATAATTCGTATAAGGTGAGAGTAAGATCATATCTGAAGCAAAATGTAGTCTAATAAAAAACTGAACAAATCCAAGAACTAATTTGTTCTGTCACATGATCTTAAGAAGCAAACTTTATGAACTTTTCTTTTAAAATGGCAAGCAACATACATGGCAGGATCTGCAGATGTTTAATCAATAAACAAAAGTTATATTATGAACCTACAACAGTAAGAAAACTTTAAAATCTACACAAATTGGAGTAATAATATCCCATGATTCAAAATTTGTAAATTACAGAGAAAGGTGTGTACATTGTTATACTCTACGAAAGGGTTCTTATTTTTGAGATTATCAAGCCCAATGAGATTCTGCCCAATAATTCAAAGACAAAAGTGATTTTCGGCAACTAAAGTCAACAACTGAAATTCAAACACAACAGAAGGGGGACATAGATGTACGAAGTATATAACTAGAAAATCAGCAAATGCAGAAATTTTTTTTTTTAAATCAATACTATCACAGCATTTTATAATTAAAAAATTTCAGAGTAGAACAATAAGAATTGTCAAATGCATAAGCTAATATTACAGATAATTATATATATATATATATAAACTTTTTAAGAACACTAAATTCACTCGTGCTTTATCAGTATAATAATAGGAACCACTTTATAAAACGATAAAAGGTAAAACAATAAGACATTTTAACAAAGAGTTAAAAGAAAATACAGTAATAGGTTAAAAATGGAGGTAACGTTTTGAAGGTAATAAGCTTTCTTCTTCAAATGTCCATTTTTAACCTATTACTGTTTATTTTCATTTTAATTCTTTTAATATGTCATAGTGTTTTACCTTTCATTAGTTTATAAAGTGGTTCCCATTATTTTGTTATATATATATATATATATATATATATATATATATATATATATATATATATATATATATATATATATATATATATATATATATATATATATATATATATATATCGTACCAGACAAGAGTCGCGCTCCCACTCTTTCTGCATAATCCTTGGAAAACCATACCTTTAGCTCACTGTGAGCTGGAACTTCCTGAAATAACAGATACATAAGTCAAATAAAGATTTTATTTCTAAAAAATAATTATTGTAACTTACTTAATATTTTGAAATAAAAGGAACGATTCTTAATGTAAATAACAATAATAATAAAAATTACTACTACTGCTAATAATATCAATTTTCAATTCATTCAATTTACTAACAAAAAATGTCAGGTAATGAAAATTTGCTAAAAGATAAAATCAAGCAGAACTTAAAAAAAAAAAAAATACCTTTATAGTAGCAAAAAATATTTCTCCTTTATATTGAAAAGCCACTAAATTCTGCTCTGCTTTCTTTTCTGCAGGTCGAACAAAAATCATCCAATTACTATAATCTTCAAATCTTGAATCAAGCAGAAAAAGATCTTCATTTTCTTGGACCAATTTATAAACAATACCATATCTAAATTTAGGAAACAAACTTCTATTAAACAAATAAGAGCTGATCTTCTAAATTCTCATAACTTTGTGATATAATGCATCCTCGTATAAAATAGGTAATAAAAATGGAAAAATAAATTTTATTTTTCTGGTGAAACACCAACAATAAATATCTTTTTAATTTAATACACTTACACTGTTTCTTTTATTTATATATATATATATATATATATATATATATATATATATATATATATATATATATATATATATATATATATATATATATATATATATATATATATATATATATATATATATTAATAACAAAAAATTTACTTAACTGCTTTTATAGAGTATTTTTTCCTTTTTTGATACCACACTTCAATATAAATGAATATTATAGAGCAACTCAGTTTTACTGACCTAAGAGTATTACTTAGGTGTGGTTTAAACCAGTGGTCAGAGAACATTCTTAAGCATTTTTTCAAAATATATTTGTGTAGAAATGTATTACCCCCTAGATTTGATAGTGAGGAAAGACATACTAATTGCTTTAAAAATTGTAGGATATACTATACAAATATTTTTCTTAAATTCAACTGAATCTGAAAAACGCAAAGAACAAACAACAAAATAGCTCATTGAGGAATACTAAAAAGTATGAATTACACTCAATTAATGAAACAAAATTAATCAACTGGAAAATAAACTGCAAGAATTTTGAAAACAGTAACAGACAAAATAAATACAAATTTTATGAAGAAATAAAAGAATTTAATTTTAAAAAATTCTCATTTCAGATTCTAGAGAAATGTTTTAGTTTTGACACATCAAAATTCTGGTTTAGGTATCAAACCAATTTGGATACCGTTTCTCAGTAATGCATTCTGCACACTGAGTGATTCCTCCCACGGAAGCGACAATTATTACATGGGAAATCAAAGAAGTACAATTGCAAATACAACCAGCTTGTGCACCAAAATGTCACAAATGTTTCCTCACAATAGGAGAATATGGCTTGAAAAGTAGAAGATACAAATGTTTGAAGAACCTCACAAGAGGAGAATATGGCTTGACAGTATACGGAGAAGCATTAGAAGGTTTAAAAAAAAAGTCTAGAATTTTAGGTTCATTTCAAAGACGATCAGGTATATAAGTAGGGAACTGCACCAACTGCTCTATGTCATTCTGGATGGACATCTGGAACGCACATTCACCAGATATATCATGAACACTAGAAGAAAGTCAATATCAGCAGTGAACACTGAAATCACCAAATAAGATGATATATGAGAAAAGAGAAGAAGGGAAAATGAGCTTTCTTTTGGAGTTTAGATAGTCAGTAGAATTAGGATAAATAAACAAAACAAATGAATGGCAAGAGAGCTTATGCTACAAGACTCCAAATTAGAGACACAAAAGCAAACAATCGTTGCCCACATATGCACAACAATCTCCTTTGGCTAAAAATTGAGGATAGAGACAGAAGAAACAGATAATTGTTTGATGTCAGAATGTTCAAGCACGTAAGTTTCGTTCAAGAATAAAAGGTGAGGTCTAGAAGAAGAGATGTGGTGTTCAACAAAGTGAAAATTGGATTGAAGACTTCGAATGTTTCAGAAATTAATGAGGAAAATAGACTGTGCACTTTGGCAAATCGGCTGCTAAGTCTTGGTGGCATCAACCCTATATTGCCTATCAATAGTTTTGCTTAGCAATGTGACTTCAAATAACTGGATATTACAGATAGCAGAAAACCTAAATTTTATGGTCATTGAATATTTCAATCTTGTTTCAACCTCCATGAAGTCAGTAAAAAAAAATTGGTATTGGTACTCAGTATCAGGTGGTTTAAAATCATTGGTATCTGTTAAAATCTTCCTATTGCTCCATCCCTAATACATGATGTTGCTTTTAAAAGAATTTTAATTGAATTTATAAATGAAAAATTAAGGAAATTAACAAAAAATTATTTAAATTATTACAAAATCTGAACTATTCACAAACCAGCATCTATTAAGTCTCTTTCAAAATCGCAAATTGAATTAACAGGTGAAACTTTAGAAGTTACTTTAAAAATCTTAAAATTATAATTATGCAATCTGATATGGTGACAGACAAGATAAGAGATACCTTTGGATATTTACCTGTTTTTTATTTGTTGTTCTGCCTGAAGTTGTTTGGCGGGTTCTCTCACAACTACTCCCTGTAGAGGACCAAACTGTAGCCTTTTTGCTAGTTTTTGTTTGGCAAAAACACCTAAAAGTACATCGACTTAGAGTAGGTTCATAAATTATAAGAACAATATCAGAATGTACTAAAAGCAAGAAACAAATATTTTTAATAATAATGAACCCATAAAAGGAATATATATATATATATATATATATATATATATATATATATATATATATATATATATATATATATATATATATATATATATATATATATATATATATATATATATATATTATAATTTATAATATATATATATATATATATATATATATATATATATTATATATATATATATATATATATATATATATATATATATATATATATATATATATATATATATATATATGTGATGGGACAATGAATCGGCATCAGAATCAAGAATCAGAAGATCAGCAATTTTCATAGAATAAGAATTAGTATCGGAATAGGAATTTCTCTTCAAATTTTCCAATTCTTACACTTCCAGTTATTTTTTAAAAAATAAAGCATTTTACACTGTAAATGCCAAATATCAATTTTATATATATATAATATATATATATATATATATATATATATATATATATATATATATATATATATATATATATATATATATATATATATATATATATATATATATATATATAGCACAAAAGCATAGTTCATTACCACTATAATGTAGAGTAGTGTAAACTCTATGCTTTTGTGCTATACGGCCCGGGTTTGATTCCCCTGTAACAAACTTTAAACTATGAAGTTTAATGTATTTGATCTGCGAGTGTTAGCAGACTTTAATTATTGATATATATATATATATATATATATATATATATATATATATATATATATATATTATATATATATAATATATATATATATATCCACTGGTGGGCAAAGGCCAGAAGCCTACTAATTTCCACCAGAGTTGGGGAAATACCAGAACCTAATCACTAAACGCCAACATGTCCCAGTACACGGCACTTGAAGGTGTGCAAGTAAAAGGAAGTTGGGAAAACAGATAAAGAGTGTGTGTGTTAAAGGAGTAGAATAGCGTAACATTCACTTAAATTATTATTAAATATATATATATATATATATATATATATATATATATATATATATATATATATAGATTTCCAGGAGAGGAGCCTTCCCGTGGCGAAATCGATGTTCTTCTTCTCAAGAGTCCAGCTACAGAGACTCCTCAGAAGATGGACACAATGCCTCTCTACCCCCCCACCCCGAGCAAGCTTGGGGTCAAAAGCGAAGGAAGTTCACCTTGCCGCAGTCCGGAGAAATCCGAGATCTTTCAAATCTATCTCTCAACCACTCTCCCACTATTCTTTTTCCATTTTTTCATTCCAGGAGGAGATTAAGCTGGCGTATCTCCTCCTCCTCCTACTAAAAGCCGGTGACATAGAAAAAAATCCGGGGCCTGTAACCTGGCAATGCCCTATCTGCAACAAAATAATCAGGAGGGACTCCATAAAATGCACCAACTGCCACAAATGGATCCACAGACAATGCTCCCCATTTCAAAGACTCCCACCTACAAACCACAATTGGAAATGTCAAATTTGTACCCCCCCAACCACTTCAAACCCTATCAATCATAATAACCACATCTCCACACTAAATATCCTACAAATCAATATTAACGGCCTCCACAACAAACACAAAGAACTAGAAACATTCCTACACAAACACAACATCCACATTGCGCTATACAAGAAGCCCACCTTCCAACAAACCAACTTCCCCCAACTTTCTACAAATATGACTCCATCTACTCCCAGCATACACCCAACCATCACAAACTATTAACCCTCATCCACAACTCTATAAATTACTCCAACACATCCTCTCAACATGCTAACACGCAAACTGACAACACATCTAAAATTCAAACCTTCTCAATAGAAATAAACAAAACTACGCACAACATAGTAAACCTATACATACCACACCATACATCCAGACACTGTCCATCAAACTACTCACCTAACCTCTCTACAATAACAAACCTTCCTAATCTCCTATTATGCGGAGACTTCAATGCCCACCACCCGTCCTGGTACAAAAACCAAGCCTCCGACCAAAGAGGAACCCACATCATCGAACACCTGGAACATCTCAACATCCTTAACAACAAAAACCTCCACACCAGAATCCCCCGAATCCCCCACATCACCAGACATAACTTTTAGCTCCTCAAACATTCACCCCTTTCTACAATGGACCACAGAAACCGATCTAAACTCCGACCACCTACCTATAATTATAAAATACAACATCAAAAACAAACCCACTTACAAATCTAAAACTACATTTACCAACTACAAAAAAGCAGACTGGACCGGTTTCTCCAACTACATAGACGAAAACCTCACAACAAACGAAATTACAAACATATCCTCCCTCAAATCAGCAATTAATCATCTCACCCACACAATCCAGAAAGCGGCCAACATCTTCATCCCTAAAGGCCACATTAAAAAAATACGTACCAAACCTCTCCCCGAAATCACTTCTCTCATAAAACAAAGGAACGCACTAAAACGCCAAAACAACCCCACACAACTCACCAAAAACACAATTAGAAACCCTAAACAATCAAATATCGACCCTAATAAAAACTCACACAACTAACAACTACCAAAACTTCCTCATCAAAAACTTGGACAACACAAACAGCAAAAGAGTCTGGAAAACAATCCACACAATTCACAACGCAAAAAACAACCCTCTTCACACTCACGAAACTCCAACTAATCCCACTACACAAACCCTTTAACTCCCAAACAACACATACAACCTACTAGCCACACACTTCGCTAAACAAAGTAGCTTACCTACCCCCCCACAAAACAGGAAAAATAATCAAAAAACTGAAAAAGCTACGCAACAACCAAAAAAACTTAAACGCCATCACACCCACAAACACACAAAACACCATTAAAACTATCAAAAACTCTCCAGCAACAGGACCAGACAACATATCAAATATTCACCTAAAACACCTATCCATCTACACAATCACATACATAACCTCCATCTTCAACATCCATCCAACTCAACTATATCCCACCCCAATGGAAAAAAGCATTAATCATCCCTAAACTAAAACCTGGCAAAGACCCTTCAAACCCCTCCTCTTACCGCCCAATCTCCCTTATTATCCACCATCTCAAAACTTCTTGAAAAACTAATCCTAAATTCTATCCTCCAATTCATCCCACAACAAAACTTCCAACACGGGTTCAAACCCAACCACTCCACCACACTGCACTTACCAACATCATCCAACCTATATTAAACGGACTAAACCATAAGCCATATCACAAAACTATATTAATAGCAATTGACATAAACAAAGCCTTCGATACTGTCCCGAAGACATAATCTTATCCATAAAATCCTCCAATCCAACATCCAACAAATACTAAGAAATGGCTATCCAACTTCCTATCAGGAAGAACCGCCCAAATACAACAAAACGGCCATAAATCACGTACCATCAACATAAAGAACGGAGTTCCCCAAGGAGCCATACTCTCCCCCACTCTATTCAACCTTTACACAGCAGACCTCCCACAACCCCAAACAACTTTCACCCGCATCACTCATACGCCGACGACATAACTATAGCCACCACTCACAAGACCTCACACCGCAACATCACTCACTCAAGACTACCTAACTCAACTCCAAAATTGGCTAGTCGAAAACAGGATGACAGCATCCCAAAACAAATCCTCCATAACCCTCATAACAACAGACAAACACATATCCAACACCCACCCACAAGTCCTACTAAACAACACCCCCATACCCTCAACAAAACCCCAAAGATCTCGCCTAAACATTTGACACTCGCCTCACTTTCTCCAAGCACATTCAAAATACCACCTCAGCCGCAAACAGAAAACTCAACATCCTCAAAACAGTGGCCAACACAGACATACACAACAACATACAAACCTCAATTGCAATCTACAAAATTTATACGCCCCACCATTAACTACGCTTCCCCTGTCTGGCACCCTCTGCTCTCCAACCAAAACTTAACGACACTCCAAATAATGCAAAATAAAGCCCTTCGCACCATCACCGGCTGCACACGCACAACCCCTCAACAACACCTACACAACGAAACCAAAATATACCCATAAGGAATCACCTCGAAATGATAGGCACCCAATTTTACGCAAAAACACGCCTACCCACACACCCATGTCACAATACTCTCCTCCAACCTACCCACAAAGACTAACACAGCCTCCATCGTCCACCGGCTTTTACAAACAGATCCTAAATCACATCCCCCTCCTCCCCCCAATACCACAACAACCAAACATATACCACTCAACTAACACATTCATACATGATCAACAGACCTCCAAACAACATCCTAAACAGACCCCCCCCGAAATAAACCCCGACTTTAACAACCTCCCAAGACACTACAAACCTCACTTGCTAGATTGAGATGCGGTCACCACCCAAACCTACAACATTACAAACACGAATTCAAAATAAACCAGGCAGCATCTCCCACCTGTACTCGATGCGGAATGGCCCCGGAGACCGTTTTCTATTACGCTGTCCTTCCAACTCTCGCCCCAAAATCTTCTGGGGCATCATTCTTTGGGATGCGGTTCATTAGTCAACATTAAATAAAAAAAAAAAAAAAAAGGTATATATATATAATATATATATATATATATATATATATATATATAATATATATATATATATATATATATATATATATATATATCACACATGGCCTGTGGGATAGAATCAATTTTGATAGACCTAAAGTTTCATATTTCAGTTTTATAGCAAAATGACTTTAACTAGATACTACAGGTCTCAGAAAACCTAAATTTTATGGTCATCAATTGTTTTTCAATCTTCATGAAGCCAGAAAAAAAAATTAGTATAAGTATTGGAAAATTTTAAATGTATTGCATATAGACGTTCAAAATTTTTGGTATTTAGCATTGGTTAAAATTTTGGTATTACTCCATCTCATCAAATTTGGTATTACTCCATATTATATATATATATATATATATATATATATATATATATAATATATATATATATATATATATATATATATATATATATATATATATATATATATGCAAAAAATTTACTAGAACTAGAAAAAGTTCAAAAGAAGGGATCTTTAAGTACTTCTTAAGAATGAAAAGAGGGGCACTGAATGTCACTCTTACCTTCAAAAGTTTAGCTTTCAGTTAAAAATTGTTTAAGGCTTCGCAGGTTAAGAGAGACCCTTCATATGTAATATATATATATATATATATTACATTGCAAATGTATATATCATAAAAGCAAATATGTTTCTATCATACCTGTACGAATTTTTCCTTCTTTTAACTCTAAAATATGAGGTATAGATCTTCTAGCTTTGGTGCCCACTTCAGTATCGCTAACATGGGTCAGTGGACCATGCTCTTCACATTCACCTTCATAACCTTTCTGGCAATCCTCACACCCTGTATGTGTATATATATATATATATATATATATATATATATATATATATATATATATATATATATATATATATATATATATATATATATATATATATATATATATATATATATATGATCAAGTTTTCAAATAATTTCTTAAAGACAATCTTCAAAGATTTATGTTTGTGAAATGTTAAAAATTAGGTATGCAAAATTTATAATAGGCCCCAACAACATTTGTACTACAGTTCAGAGTGGAAATTACTAAAATATTATAAGGTATACCTCACATAGCACGGTTTTGATCAATGTGGTTTCACTATAGTGCAGATTATTCATTTTAAAATTAGTAATTTTTTTATAAGTGAAAAACGTAAGCATACTTCCCAGTCAGTCTGTATTTTACAATAACTGTATTAGACACATATTGTTTATTCCGTATTCAACTAGCCACACAATTCTTTCCCAAATCTATAAAAATTATTTGACTGAGGGGTTAAAATGTAGGGTTTCTAAATGCTAAGTCTGTTGATAATTTTAAATTGATGGTTTACTGAAATTCAGGAGACTTACTGTCAGTTGAAACATTCTTCTGAAATTGACTTACAAATGGCAGATGAATCTTGATAGCAAAAGTGTCTAGAACCCATACTGGTAACCCAAATATGGGTCTGATTTATGACAAATGACAGGATTTTGCTGATAAAGAAAAGACCTAGGTGTGGTTTTTATACACATTTTGAAAATATCAAGGCATTGTTTGGAGCTATAATAGGCCTAATAAATCTAAGGGAATATAAAATATATTTGTAACAAGAAGAAATTCTGAAGCAAACTCTTTAATAGTATTATTAGGTTATAACTCAATACCGTGCACAAAGTTTGGGTCCCTTGCCTAAGAAAGGACATTGAAAGGCTTGAGGCAATATAAAGAAGAGCTAAGAAAATGATTTGTGGTTTTGCAAATGAAATTCAAGGAACCGGACACATTTTTAAAAATTTTTTAGAATGAATGTTTCATTTCTATAAAATTTTTATATCTCAATAGTATTGACAAAAGTAAGTTATTCACACTTAACTAGCACATGTGAAAATTAGATCTAACTATAGGAAAATAAACTTTTTATAATAAGGACTTGAAAAAATACTTCAATTTGAACCTGAGTAGTTAATGCTTGGAAGTTTTCTTTAAGATGTAATAACCAGTTCATTTGAAACTTTTAAAAATAGGATAAAATTAAATAGGGAAATGGACGATTTGGGTAATATATAATTAATATATTTGACTTTTTATACTCCTTATCTAAAATAGCAGTTGTAGCTTAAAATAAAATAAAAAATACATGCTTCACTTTAAGAGGAGTTGACAGCTATGATTGGGTAATGTAGGTACTATTAATACTGTAACTCTTGTGTACTAAGTAAGGACTGTGATATTGGTTATGATAAATAAAATTTAGAAAAGAAAATGTTCGCAACATATTTAACAAGTCACCCATTCATTTATTGTAAAATAATAACATCTTTAATAATAGATAAGAGAAGTGATTACATGTAAGGAATTCTACATTTTAAAAATTGGTTTCAGAATGCAAAAATTCCCTCCAGAGCAGGAACTAGAAAATCTGAAAATGAGGAACCTCTTATATATATATATATATATATATATATATATATATATATATATATATATATATATATATATATATATATATATATATATATATATATATATATATATATATATATATATATATATATATATATATATATATATATATATAATATATATATATATATATATATATATATATATATATATATATATATATATATATATATATATATATATATATATATATATATATATATATATATATATATATATATATATATATATATCAAATGTGGATTGATAGTACAAATTACATTGTTACAAATCTACTTTAAAAAAATAAGCAGGCCTATCTAATTACTTACATAAAAGTAAAATAAATCACTTACATAACTTTAAGTCATGGGGCATTCTAGGTCAAGGCTTCAATAAAGACGGTGTGGCCCTCATTGTGCCAACTCTTCCCAATATATTACTGTAAATATCAAAGGAAACAGCTGGTCAAAACACATTTAATACTGTCTGAACAATTAGGATTTATAAGTAATTGGATTCCAGGATAAATTTTCATTTTGAAATTAGAAATTTAATAAAGTTTTCATATATTTTTTTTATTACAGCTGTAGATAAGAGATATTTTTACTTCATAAAAAGAAAAATTTTGAAAAGCTTTTCTTATATGATTACATCACCTTAAAAAAATAATCAATTAATGTTTACATTATAAAGTATAAAACTTCTATAAAAATTTAATTTCTCTACACACTTAAAAATTAGTGATTGGACAATTAATCATGTCATATTTTCCTCAATCATTATTTTCTGCCAGTTATTTTGACAATTAATTACATATATTCACTTATAAATATTTCTACTTGAATCACTTCTATTGAGTGAAAGGCTGTTTAGTTTTGGGGGCCATAATTTACTCTCCAAGATGAAATCTAATAACTCCAGAAACTGGAGAGAGGATTATGTTTCTGCATTACAATATAAGAGCTCTACTGTAAATTTAAATAACTAGAATTTTGTATTTCTGTCAATGTTCTTGCATGTTAAATTTTTAAAATCATGTTCAGAAGACACTACAGGGTTTCCCACTTGCTCTTGGACCCAGATATGCACTTACAAACATCAAAGTACAGGTCATAAGTTAATAAAATTTGCCTCAAACAAACCTTGGTGTGTGAGAATCAAGCTGGCATCACAAGTGTTGGAAGTGATAGGCATTAGCATCAAAGCACGCCTGCACACACTTTTCCATATTAGGGAAGGTTGCTGCCAAAGTCTCTTGGAAATGACCAGATCTTCAAAGAAGGACTCAATTTTGCACATGCTGAATTTGGAAGCGTGGCAAGTGGTATGACCTCTCATGATTCTACCTTGCTTTTTACACACCAAGTTTTGTTTGTAAAAAATTTTATTAACTTACGACCAATACTTTGAAATCTATATGAGTATATCTGGGGCAGAGAGAGAGTGGGACAACCTATATAATACTATAGCCTATATTAAAATTACATGTATTTACACATTTGAGTAGAGTAAAGAAAATTAATTCTTCCTTATTAGGAAATTAAATTTATTAAAATAATGGAAATTTTTAACCCTAGCTAAAAATTAGGTAAAACCAGGGTTAAAATGGCAAATTATACTTATTAATGGTAAATCAAACAAATATAGAAGAAAAATAAGATTTTTCTTAGTTTTTTTTTCAATATTTTCTTTTTCTTTTCTGTTTGTGAATGTTCATCTTTGTGTTTAGATATTTGATGTCCCCATAAAGATTTGGTTGAAATTTTTTTACTTTGGGCACTGGAAGGTCCTCTTCTAATTTCCTGATTGCAAATGTTACATTTAGCTATTTCGAGCCTATCCTGAAACATAGTAAAGTTCTTCCATACTGCAAAAGCTGATCTTTTAGCCATAATAAAGACGTATAAACAAAACAATAATTTGGAAAAATGTAGCTAAATGATACAAATTTGATACAAAGCAATAAAATAGCAATGATATATATATATATATATATATATATATATATATATATTATATATATATATATATATATATATATTATATATATATTATATATATATATATATTATATTATATATTTTTTTTTTTTTTTTTTTTTTTTTTTTTTTTTTTTTTTTTTTTTTTTTTATTTTAATTTTAAACCTGTTAAATCATTATTGTGAATCAGGAAAAAAAATTTCAATTTTTTTTTTTAATTTTTTCAAACTTTTATCATACAAAATCCGTAATTTTCTGAAAAAATGCATACAATCATTAATTTAAGTGAATGTTGACTGTTTCACTCCTTTTTTATAATTAAATTAATCTCAATTAATATTATATCTAGTTTTCTTAACCTAAAATTTCAGTGTTTTTGACTTCTCTACAAATTTTAGGCAACCCCAGCCAGAGCACCGGCCCCAGAAAAATTCCAACCCCAGTCAGTCCCTAATTGCCATCATTAAATTTTCTATAATTGTCATTGTCAAAAACTTCTTAATCAACACATCACTAATAAAAAATATATAAAAAATTTATTTAAAGTTCACTTTATATGCAGTAAGAATATTTTTTTTATTTCAACTTCTAGCACCACATTAACAAAGGTATTTTCTGGGAAGAGTTAAAAAAAAAAAAAAAAAAATACATACTTTAAATGAAAATAGATATACATTCTACAGAGATTAAATTAAAAAAATTGAGAATTTCACATAGTAGATGGAGAGAAAGAGTTCTGCCACTATCCAACTATTTATATGAGAACAATACTCCATACAAAGTGTATAAGGAAAAAAAAATCTTAAAATCATAACAGAATTCATAGCTATTTTGAAGGCCCCTTAGCAACCACATCATTTAATAACTAAATTTAAAAAAGAAAAAAATTTAACTAAGATAATCTTTTGGATATGTTGAGCCTATGGATATTTCATTTAATTTGATTACAAAGATAACAAAACTAAAAAAATATTGGAAATATGATAGTCTTTCGAACAGGAGCTACAAATCATTGAAAATAAGGGAAAAGACTGCTTTGCAAAAGTAATTAGATTAATTACTTGAGGCAAAAGTAAATTTATGAGAAAAAGTATATTCAAGTATATATATACACTATGATGGTGATGGGGCAATACAAAATATTTGCTATTGAATACTGAATATCAAAAACTTAAGAATATGAATACTTTATATATATATATATATATATATATATATATATATATATATATATATATATATATATATATAGTGGAACTCCATTATTCGTCCCCTCCAGTATTCGTCTTTTCCGATATTCGCCCTGTAATTTTTTTTTCCGATATTCGTCGAAAAATCAATATTCGTCCTACCTACGAAAGCCTATAACCTTAAAAATAAAAACTCTTAATAACAATCATTGTTTTTCTCATCCAAAAGGTAAATTTCTTTTTAAAATTTTATGTGTTTAGCGTTTATGTAGGCCTACACAGTGCGTATTACGTATTATTTATGGCAGTACGCTGTTTAATATGTACTGTAGTTAAATTGTACAGTGTTTGAAATGATTTCGGAGATCGATTCTAGATTGAAATTTTTTTTTTTTGTTAAAGAATAGATAGGCAAAATTCGAGGCTGGGAACGAATTAATCCATTTTTAGTTAATTCCTATGGGAAAAAATTATTCGATATTCGTCTTTTTCGATATTCATCATCCCCTCAGGAACGGATTAATGACGAATAGTGGAGTTCCACTGTATATATATATATATATATATATATATATATATATATATATATATATATATATATATATTATATATATATATATATATATATATTATAGGGACCAACCAGGGTCTTCCAAATTTTGACTGGGGCCAGGGTTGCCTAAAATTTGTATAGGTTAAAAGCAATGAAATTTTAGGTTAAGAAAATTAATTATAATTTTATCTGAGATTATATTTAATTATAAGAAAGGAGTAGAATAGCCAACATTCACTTAAATTATTGATTATATACAATTTCTCCCAAAAAGTTTCAGAAACTTACAAGTTTTGTATAGTAGTTTTAAAAAAGTACAAAAATTTTAGAAAATTTTTTTTTTTCTGATTCACAATAGTGATTCAACAGGTTTACTTAGGTAAGACCCAAAGTTAAAGTTTGAAAAAATGTAAGAGAAATTAATGACTACGTATTACACTAATATTTTTTCATTTTCTATTTAAATTAGGCTTCCTGTTGCATATTTTATACTAATATACAGTATCAGAATAATTATGCAAATTATATAAACTCATAATTGATAGGACAAGTTGTTTTACTATAATGATATAAAGAGTTTTCTTTGATAATTTTCTGGGCCAGTGATACAAATTTCAGATTCATAATCTAAATTCGCATTATCATTTTCAGAGAGGTCTATATTGAATTTAACTACTGCACTTATCATATTAGATGTATTATCCATGAAAACTGCTAAAACTTGCTCTTTAGGAAGTTCAAACTATTTGAGAACTTGAACTAAATTATTTATAAATTCTGATGTATACTGTGCTTGCGATTCTTGAATGACTAAAGTATACGTTATTTTGTTATTTGAGTTGGTTAGTTAGACATTTACTGCAAAATAATTTATTCACTATTGTACTGGCATCCATTTAAAAAAAAAGAAATTTTCCTATGGAGCATTTGTTTCAGTACTTTTTTTGGCCTTTCAGCTTCACTTATAAAATTACATTATACCTTTCCACAAAAACGGCTAACTTTTTGGCTAATTCTCTATTTAATCAATAAATGTTGGAGAGGAAAAGAATTTTTAAGGGTATTCCTTCATTTACAACCATTTGGATAATGTGTTTTAAATTTTTATCATCATTGATACTGTCACTTGTTACAAGTTTGAAATAGAAGGTTGTGTGCCGTATATAAAGTATTCTGGGTAACTGGTGTAACATTACTTTGGTTTTTTTTCTTCTTTTACTATTTTATATATATATATATATATATATATATATATATATATAATATATATATATATATATATATTATATATATATATATATATATATATATGGCTTAGGCATAGAATGTTTCTGAGTTTCGATATTTTTTATATCAATATTTTGAAATTTCGATTTTAATCGGTATCTCATTGCAACGTTCTTGCATAGGTTAGACCTATATTTTACGGCAACTTCGGTAGTTCAGGTTATGATAAGTCGAATTAGGTTCGCTAGAAAACTAAATAATAATAATTATAAAAATAATTAGAATAATATTTAAATAGGCATATCGATATTTCGATATATCAATATTTTCGAATATCGATATTTTTAAAATATTGAAACTCAAACATTCTATACCTTTACCTATATATATATATATATATATATATATATATATATATATATATATATATATATATATATATATATATATATATATATATTGGTATATATATGAAGAAAAAGTTTAATTAAAGCAAAATAAAATGAGGCTATGGACAAAAAATTATCTACAATTCATAGTAAGAAGTATTGAAATACAATAAAAATTAAAAAGAATAAACAAATAAAATAATAAATACTAATATAATAATAATGCATTCAGAGATGGAGCCACTTCCGTTTTTGGGATCCAGATCTACCAAAATCTTTCAGCTCCACAGCTCAGGTTTCCCAGTCCTGACTGCAGGTGTACTGGTGTGGTTGGCTCAACTGTCTCCACATGTAAAGTCTTGGGTCTGGGACCCAAATGATAATCTTTTGCATTTTTGATATACCCTTGTGGTTTTCGTCTCTATTTTTCTTATATTCAGAGTAAATCTCTTACAATTTTTAAGATATTTAAATACATGGAAAAATACATGATGGTGTAATTTACAAGACAGCTTTTAAAGAACTAGCTGATTATTAGGCCAAACGGTTGTAGATTTACTGCTTTACAATGAGAAAATCTCTTTAATTAAACCATTGTGCCTACATACTGTATGAATGTTAAGTTAAGTTCATAGCTTTGGCAAATTGAGATGCAATATTCTGCACATTATATATATATATATATATATATATATATATATATATATATATATATATATATATATATATATATATATATATATATATATATATATATATATATATATATATATATATATATATATATTAATTATATATTTGAAATTAAAAGCTGATTACGACCTCGTAGTATTTAGTTTCTGAAATCTAGGGCCTAACTTTGCTTTCATAAGACTGGCAACAACAACACCTGATTAAAATTTTGCAAGGAAAAAGAAAAATTATTTTCCACCATACCTAAAACAAAATACACTTAATAATAAAAGAAAATTATACATAAATCGTTTGAGGAAAATTCAGTATTCTTAAATATAACATTTAAACATTAAATAATGATTATTTTTTACAGTGAATTTACGCATTAAGTGAGAAGAATCATTCTATAGGCACTCGTATGACGTCATCCTACCATTCTTTCTATACAATACTTGATTGGTTAATCTTTGTATAATGAAAAAATGGTATAGAAATAATAGCGGGAACTTTAAAAATAGAATTATTTCACAACTTTCACCATGGGATTTGATTTCCTCATAAAAAAGGTCTGTGAAAAAGCGTTCAATAATATATATATATATATATATATATATATATATATATATATATATATATATATATATATATATATATATATATATATATATATATATATATATATATATATATATATATATATATATATATATATATATATATATATATATATATATATATATATATATATATATTATATGCACTAAAATATTGTATAACTTTTGTATAAAAAAAAAACGCTAAAAAAATAAACATTTAAATAAAAAGGCATACTAATTAAAAAAAAAAAAAATTTTATTTTTTTTAATTTATTTTATTTTATTTTATTATTATTATTATTTTTTTTTGCAGTAAGGACGCAATTTTGAATATCGATAGTCTGATACATCAAAATATCAGTAGACCAATATATCGATATGAAATCTCATTTTCAATAAAAATTAATATGAAGTGGAAAAATTTTAATTTCACAAAACTCAAGGATCGGGGTAGGATGGCAGAGCCTATCGTGAACATGTCTTCGTGCCATACATTCAAATGCTTTTACGAAAATCTATATAGATACCAATAGTGATGATACGACTGTTTTTTTTTTTAATATATATATATATATATATATATATATATATATATATATATATATATATATATATATATATATATATATATATATATATATATATATATATATATAATAAAAAAAAAAAAAAAAATTTTTTTTGCAAAAAAAAAAAAAAAAAAAAAAAAAAAAAAAAAAAAAAAAAAAAAAAAAAAAAATCGCCCCCCTAAAAACGTTACTTTTTTACGGAACTTGCCATTTTAAGACCATACCGTTATATATATATATATATATATATATATATATATATATATATATATATATATATATATATATATATATATATATATATATATATATATATATATATATATATAGAGGAGGACGTAGCACAGTCAGAAGCGATGAAAGTATCCCCCACTCTGGGCTTAACATGCGGGGTAATAGGTACGGTGTGCTAGACCATTCCGTTTCACTCTGTTGCCCTTTGGTTCGTTCCTTTTCGCGTTTCACCTTCTCAGAGAAGTGCCTATGCTCCCACAACCTTAATCTTTCCTCACATGTATCTTACAAATTTACAAGCGCTTACACTTACCCTGCCTATTAATATAAATAAAAAATAGCGAAACATAAATCTGCCTCGGAGAATCCAAGAGGGGCGGATTCCAAATATAGCTTCTCATCCACTCTTTCTCCTATCACCACTTGGGAGTTGGTGGCCTCCGGTGATAGGGTTGGTTCCACTAAGACTTTGTTGCCTACTTGCCCTGGTGAACGGTCTTCTTTTTTCATTAATTTCTGCAACATTCGCGATCTTTTTTCTAATCTCCACTTTGTCGAACACCGCCTCTCTTCTTTTAGACATCATCTCTTGTTCTTAACTGAAACTCATGTGTCTGAGTGCTCTGACAGCAAATCTTACTCTGTTTCCTCCTACTGTCTCTATCCTCAATTTTCAGTCAACGGCGGATATTGCACATATGTGAGTAATGATGTTGTCTGTTCTCGTGTCTCTGGTTTGGAGTCTTCTGAATTCTCTACTTTATGGCTTAAACTTTCTTGCAACTCTACAACTAAGTTCATTTGTTCTGTCTACTTACTCCTAACTCTACAGACTATCCAAAATTCATCAACACTCTTAACTCCAAAACAGAACACATCGTTTCTTCTTCTCCTTTATCCGAAATCATCATTTTAGGGGATTTCAATGTTCACCAACGTCAATGGATTTCATCTAGTTCTCATGATACAGCCGGTGAACTCTCCTACGACTTTTCTATCCAGAGCAACCTTGAGCAGTTGGTGCATATTTCTACCCGTATCCCTGACCGTCTTGGTGATGAACCCAACATACTTGATCTTTTCCTTACTTCTTATCCTTCTCCTTGAACAGTTAAACTCTTTCCTCCTCTGGGTTCATCCGATCACTTATCTCTGTATCCTGTCCTATCTCTTCAAGTCTTCCGCAAGAACGGCCCCCCCCCCTTCGGCGAGGAGACTTTTATGGCATTTTGGTGTCTTGCGGTTGTACTTTTCTGATTTTCCATGGAATGATTACTATTTCCGTGGGAGGGATCTCTCGGAGTGTGCTGAGGGCATAACTGAGGTGATTCTCTCTGGCATGGAGGTGTACATTCCGTATTCTTTCGATCCCCTCTACTAAACCTAACAAACCTTGGTTTAACTCTGCTTGTTCTCTGCCTTCAAAGATTACCGTTGTCTTCAAACTCCAGAAACTCACTCAACTTATAGTTCATCCCGGAATCGTGCAAAATCTATTCTTCGAGATACCAAAAACTATTTTCTCCGCTGTAAATGCAGTAATTCTTCTGGTTCCTCTTCCTCCCGCCCTTTCTCGCATTTTGCCAAAAATGTCAACTCTAAATTTCAACATGGTTGTATTCAATGCCACAAAAACTCAGTTCCTCCATATCTCCTCTCGACACAATCTTCCACACAACTATGATATCTTCTACGAATACACAAAGCTCAAACCTTCTTTTTCCCTCCTTTAGTATCTTCTAATGGTTCAATTGCTGTTTTACCTTCTTCTAAAGCTGAACTCTTCGCTCAAACTTTTGCCTCAATCCAATTCAACTTTAGACGATTTCGGAGCTGTTCCTCCTCCTTCAACCCCCTCCAACTCATTTATGCCTAAAATTGTAATTTCTTCTAATGACGTCATTTCTGCTCTCACTGAGCTTAACACTTAGAAGGCGTACGGTCCTGATGGTATCCTTCCTGTGATTCTCAAAACTTGTGTTTCTGAGCTTGCACCTTGCCTTGGTAAACTATTTCGTATTCGTCTTTCTACTTCAACCTTCCCTTCTTACTGGAAACTTGCGCCCATTCAGCCTGTGCCGAAGAAGGGGGACCCCTCTCAACCCTCCAACTACCGTCCAATTTCTTTAACCTCGATCCGTTCTTCTAAAGTTTTCGAATCTATCCTTAACAGGAAGATTTGGAAACATCTCAATTTTTCTAATCTTATCTATAGAAACGCTCTACTGATGGTCTTCTTTACCTTCTCTCTGATTTTTGGTCTTCCTCTCTTCGGGGTTTCGGTGAATCCTTTGCTATCGCGCTGGATATATCAAAAGGTTTCGATAGAGTCTGGCACATTAAAGCTTTGATTTCTAAACTTCGATCTTTCGGTATCTATCCTTCTATCTAATTTCCTCTCTAATTTCCTTTCCGGACGTTCTATAGTTGCTGTTGTAGATGGCCACCTTTCTTTCTTTAAATTTATTAATAGTGTTGTTCCTTAAGGATCTGTCCTATCCTCAATACTTTTTCTACTTTTCATTAAAAATGATCTTCTATCTGTTTCTTTATCTATCCACTCCTATGCTGATGACTCCACCCTTCATTATTCTTTAGAGTTTGAAAGACGCTCCTCTCAACAGCAGTTGATAGACTCGAGAAGGGTAGCCTTGGAGCAACTAACCTCTGATATTTCACGCATTTCTAATTGAGGAAGAAAAAACATGGTTGTTTCAATGCCACAAAATCTCAGTTCCTCCATATCTCTACTAGACACAATCTTTCACACAACTATGATATCTTCTTCGAAAACACACCACTCAAACCTTCATCTGTTCTTAATATTCTCGGCGTATCCTTTTCTTGTGGTCTTTCTTTGGAAAGATCACATTACTTCTCTTTCTAAGCAAGCTTCTATGAGGTTGGGTGTTCTGAATCGCCTTCAGAATTACTTTACGCCACCCCAGTTGCTTTATCTTTATAGGGGTGTTGTTCGCCTCTGTATAGAGTATGCTTCACAGACCCGGGGTGGTTCTAATCATACAGGTCTCCTTGAGAAGGTGGAGTCTAGGGCTTTTTGTCTCACCAACTATCCTGCTCTTTCTAACTCTCTCCAATCTCTTTCTGCCCTTCGAATTGTTGCGTCACTCTCTCTATACTATCGCTATTACAACGGATACTGCTCTTCTGAACTCTCCCGCCGCATACCTCCTCCTTTGAGAAGAGCTCTTGCGACACGCCTTTCTACACAGTCTCTTCCTTTTTCTGCCCAACTCTCAGATCCCAAACTTAACCGCTATGCTCAATCTTTCATATACTCTACTGCATGGTAGAGTTTGGAACTCACTCCCTTTATCTGTTTTTCGAACTTCCTTTGACTTGCATGCTTTTAAACGCCGTGTATCTGGACTTGTCGGCCATCATCGCAACTCTGGTGAAATTTGGTAGCCCTCCGGCCTTTGTCTACCGGAGGATATATATATATATATATATATATATATATATATATATATATATATATATATATATATATATATATATATATATATATATATATATATATATATATATATATATATATATATATATATATATACTGTACATGGCAGAATGCCATGTAGGGTTGGCATGATTGTTGTTATTTTATACATTCATTTTGTTACTGTTTACAGCTGCAACCTGTGGCAGCAATTTCTTTGTTTCATACCTCAGACGAAAACGAGGTCAAGGTTGTGTTGGTTGTAAGATTTATTTGTGAGTGACCTTGATATATATATATATATATATATATATATATATATATATATATATATATATATATATATATATATATATATATATATATATATATATATATATATATATATATATATATATATATATATATATATATATATATATATATATGTATATATATAGTATTATATATAATATTAATTATATATATTAAGAAATAAAATTATATATATAATATATATATATATATATATATATATATATATATATATATATATATATATATATATATATATATATATATATATATATTATATATATATATATATATATATATTTAATATAATTATATATATATTATTATTATATTTATTATATATAAAGAGAAGAAGAAAAAGAGGTCAAAGTTCTGTTGGTTGTAAGATTTATTTGTGAATGACCTTATATATATATATATATATATATATATATATATATATATATATATATATATATATATATATATATATATATATATATATATATATATATATATATATATATATATATATATATATATATATAATATATATACAAGACTCTCCCCACCAGTAATTCATTTAAGAAAATAAAATACTAAATGGTATTGGTGACTAAAATTCAGGCTTTACACTGTTGATTGAAGTAGTAATCCCATAAATCTCAATATTGCTTTATATTTATTGTTCTATTTTTTCACTGGTCATCATTATCAAAGTCTAACAAAGAACTTATTCTTAATATTGCCCAGTGAAGTTCAGAAAATTACTAAGTGAGTAAATAATTTATAAATTTATATCATTTCAAATGGTCTAATTTTTGCAGAAGACCTTTCTAATCACCTCAACCTCTTCATAACCCATTTTCAAATTCATAGTTCAATTATGACTTAGAGCTTATTAACAATCTTCTTTCTCTTGTATATAACTTTACAGTTTACTATCCTAATATTTTATTAGCTCTATTTAAAAAAAAAAAAAAAAACTGCTGAAATTGTAATTAAATTATGGTAATAATTTGAACCGACACAATATTTCTGAATTTTCACTATTTTGAAAATATAAAGTCAAAATATTCTGAAATGTATTCTACACATATATTTAGTTACTAAAAAATAAAAATAAATTTTAAAAAAATATATAAAAAAAAGTATATTAATGTTTCAAATATGGAAATGACTATCTTTTGATTATCTGTTAATAATTAATTTGATTTAATATTTTATAACTCAAATGTTACCATTAATATTTTTTTTTTGTACTTAACCATTTTCCGGCACTACCATTACTATTTTGTTTTAAAAAGAAAACGAAAATAGAGACCGAAAAATTTGTAAAGAGGTTAAAAGAACTGAAATGTTTAGGTTAGGAAAATTGGATATAATTTTAGTTGAGATTAATTTAATTTAAAGGAAGTAGTAGAATAGCCAACATTCAATTAAATTAATGATATGCATTTTTTTCAGAAACTTATAGATTTTGTATAATTAAAGTTCAATTTCAATACTGAGGATGATATGGAAATATGTCCATTGCAATCTAAGGAAGTAAATTTAATAGTTAATAGTACTAGCTTCATCATTAAAATACTGGTGATAGTAAATTAAGTTTTAAAGATTTCAAGTAACAAAAATGTAAAAATTTACAGGAAGTTAAATCTTCTGGATTGTCATCTTTGTGGGATATTGCCCTTGCAGACTCTGATGATTCATAAGCCAGTACAGGACTATGTCTAAATTTAACTGAGTTGAATAAACATATAAAAATAAAAAAAAATTATCATCAATGATGACTCTATTGCCTTCTGGAAGGCAAGAAGGAAAACAGTAAGAACGAACTCCCCACACTAGCAACACTGGCAAGAGTATATTTGTGCCCACCAGCAAACTCCGGTGCCAGTGAAAGAATTCAAAGTAGGGAAATAATTCAAAAAGATAAAATCAAACTATTGCCAAAGAATGTAGAAGTGCTATTGTTTTTAAAATAGTCTTAGTGCAGTAACATATTCAACTTCACTGCCATCTGTTCCTGAGCATTTCACTCCTCCAAATTCTAAAACTTATGATTTAAATGTTCAAGAAGATTCTGATAGTAAATAGTGATTTAAATTAATGAATTGTTTGTTTGTTTCTTTTATGTTGCATTCATCTGATAGTAAATAGTGATATAATGAATGAATTGTTTGTTTGTTTCTTAAATTATGTTGCATTCATTTTGCCCCACCCAATATGTAATGAAGGAGTAATGGAATTAAAATCTTAATTTTCTTATTTTGTTTGATTTAATCCACCATTAATAAGTATAATTTGAAATTAACCCTGGCAGATAAACCTTGGTTTTCCCCGATTATTAGCTTTTCTGGGGACCTGGTCTGTCTATAAAGGGGTCCAGATTTATAAATAGTATTCAATGATATAGCTATGATAAGCTTGCTCATTATCTTATTTCTCTTTTTAAGCAACACTGTTGTTTATATTTTGTTACATTTGATAACTGAATATCTTGCTGCTTATGCACATACATATTCAGATTGACGCTAATAAGAATATACATTTTTTATTTTTTTTTTCCTTTCAGTAAACTCAACTTGACCTCTTCACACCATATTTAATATTTTCCAAGTTACCTATGTAGCCTAAAGAACCTTACAATTTTTATTTCTTTGAATTCATTTGTCTTCTTCGGCGAGTCAGGAAGTGTATCTAAGTTAGCATATTTATTGTTGTTAATATGATCAAGTAAACTCTTAGTTTCTTCAATATGATACAAACCTGTTTTTTAAAACTATCGCACTTTGATTATTAATCTTAACTATGAATACTAAAGCAAAATGTGTGTTAAAAATGGACCAGATTTGCATCTGAATTAACTATTATTATTTATCTTAATTGGATCAAGTTTTATTCTTAAACATGTAAAGATAGAAAAAAATTATTGTTTTTTTTTACTATATTAAATCTACCCATTTTAGAACTCCTTATTAACTTAGTTTATTTCTGGCATATTTCTCTCATTAGTTGTAAAATTTATAAATATTTTATTTTTGGATTAGTTGATAAGTGTTTTCTTTTCTAGTTCTGTTAAATATTTATATATTAGTAATTTATATTGAAAATTTTCCTTATAATTTATGTAAACTATTTTCTTAACTTTTTACTTTATATAAACTATTTTCTTAATTTTTTTCAGTAAATTCTATTAAGTAATGTAGTTTAATGTTTTAAAATGGAAGCAGAAGATAAAGTTGTGTCTGAAGTTCATTATTTTTCCAAAGAAATTTCTAATTACAAAGAAGACTTGAAAGGAGGTAATATATATATATATATATATATATATATATATATATATATATATATATATATATATATATATATATATATATATATATATATATATATATATATATATATATATATATATATATATATATATATAGGGTTGGAGTGAAGTATCAGTTTCGGTATCAAAAGTATCAGCATATTTTTAGGTATAAGTGTAATGGTGTAGCTCAAAGACAAAAGTGGATTGTGAGCCTGTAAGAGTTCAACCCCTCCACCTTTGTCTATTGGCAAAAAATGACCGATTTCGATACCAGATTTTTTAAAGTAACTTAATCCTGTTGGCTTACATTTTTTGAATGTTCAATTACTTTGACTGTAGAGTTTCGAATACTACAAAACATTGTTTTTCTTGATTTTCCAAATTTTCAATTAATTATTGATCAAATATCAATTGCATTTTTTGGCTTATATTCTGCATCTCCGTAACTTCAGATCTGATTTCAGTCAAATTAAGACAGTTAACTCTTTGTATAGCATAGATCAGCTTGTTATACTTAATTGTTAACTAAATCAGGATTCATTCCAAGAATGTCGTAGAAGCGATACATTGGCCCCCCAATTAGCTCAATTAAAGTGCCAGAAAGTACATTCAGGGCAGGATGGAGCTGCTGCAGAGAAAGTGTTTTACTTTAGAGCTGCAAGATTGTGGTCAGAATTTCCAATAGAAGTGAAAATAGTGTATTTACAGTGAGAAATGGTAAAACATAAGTCAAGCGTGTTTAGGAATTGGTTAGGATGATCTTGGATATGTGTAGAGGAACTCAACAACTCAGAATTTTAATGAGAAAATGTAACTTGTGGGAGGTTGTAAGATATTGAAAAAGAACTGGAAAAATTTATTCCATTAGAAGAAAGTAGCAAAAGTACAAGATATTGGTAGTAGTAGGAAGAGAAATTTTAGACAGATTAGGAGATCTAAGATTTTAAGTGTTTATATAGGACGAAAATTGTAAAATTAATTATAATTAAGAGATCTGCATTACAAGAGAAGTAATTTCTGGAAACCTGGATATCAGATAGATGTAAAATGTTTGAATTAGAGGTAGAAAGGTAGTGCTCAATAGATTCTATATTAGTACGTAGGCCACGGATGTTAGAAAACTCAATAGAGAACCCATATTCGAGCCCACCCCTTCCCCGAAACCCCGAAAATACAAACCAGCCATTCAACATGAGACCCTTTGGCGCAAACACCCATGTAAGTAGTAGTAAATAAATTGTCAAATAACCATTCAGAGTAAGCTTTTAAGCTTGTTTAAAAATTTTACAAATTTATTAAAAATCAAAAAGTTAAATAAGAATGATAAGGCAATTAACAGTACAGCAAAAACTAACTAACAACTCAATGATTTAATAAAAAAGCATGCTACTAATATAAAAACTATATACTACATATGAGAACAATGTTAAAAGTACATTGAAGAACGTTGTCACACGTCTTGATAGTAGTAGTGAGTGTTGTACAATTCTGCAACTGCACTTAACCTCGAAAAGAAGTGTTGTCTTTTTATCAGGTTTATGGTGTAAATTTTCAGAAACAAAGGAAAACAAGGTATAAAATTTGTTCTTTACTTATTTTAATATATATATATATAT
Source organism: Armadillidium nasatum (assembly GCA_009176605.1). Classification (NCBI taxonomy): domain Eukaryota; kingdom Metazoa; phylum Arthropoda; class Malacostraca; order Isopoda; family Armadillidiidae; genus Armadillidium; species Armadillidium nasatum. Next base: position 134,057 of record SEYY01019671.1, read on the forward strand.
ATATATATATATATATATATATATATATATATATATATATATATATATATATAGCTAATATCTCCATTGAATTTAAAAGTGATATGCTTTTTTTTTTTTTTAAGTCCCATGATCATTTTCTAGTGTAAATGGAAGATAACACTGGTCTTCAAAGATTTTTTTTATAAGAGTAAATTTTTTTGTGGGAGTTGGTAGCATTTTTCAAACTGATCCTAAAAATGTCTTCAGATTTTTCTAGCTTGTTTAATTTTCATATATATATATATATATATATATATATATATATATATATATATATATATATATATATATATATATATATATATATATATATATATATATATATATATATATATATATAAAAAAATATTTATTCATCTCATTTCAATTATAATTACCATATACATTTTAAGATGAGAGCTTTTATGTCTGACAGCATTGTGCTTCAGGCAGCAACTTCATGGTTCATTACCTTTCCTTTCAAGATAAGTTAAAGAGCTTGTTGTGTCAAGTTGGTGTACTTTTTTTTTGTTTTAATTTATAGTTTTCTTATGTCAGTGAAAATGACTTGATTCTGCAAAAATGACCCTGATAAGTTCTTTTTTTGTATGCCGGCAGTTCACAACTAAACCACAAGTACAAAGTATTACAACCGACATCAATATATTACATTGGAAAAAAAAAATAAAAATGACTCTACCTCTACCTGTCTACACCAGCATATAATGATGGGATCAAGAACCTCCTTGATACCTTCATTAAAATAGTGCCTAATGTTAAAAATTTGTTCCTGCTTTGAAAACCTTGGTGCAGTGAATGATGAGCATGGAGAACCCATCCATCAAAATATGCAGATGATGATGAAGCATTACCAAGGAATTTGGAATGAAAGCATAATGTGCCATTGTTGAATGCTGCATAGTTACAATCCGGGTTAAATTACAAATTGAAATCCCACTCACTGTGTATTTAATATTATTATTATATATTTTATTTATAAGCACATTGGAGTGCACATTGAATAAGGTGTATGTTGTGTTTGTTGTTTACTATTCCAAATTATGATGTGATACATCCATAGATTTTGTTTAGAACAAAATTAAACCTGAAAATTTTAAAACCAGTACATCTAAAATATTAAACATGCTAGAAAAAAAGATTTGGAATCTGTGAGTGAATTGCATTAATTAAAATGGGGTGATGTCTGTGATGACTAAATGTTTCCGTTTATAGACCAATGATAATAGCGATATATATATATATATATATATATATATATATATATATATATATATATATATATATATATATATATATATATATATATATATATATATATATATATATATATATATATATATATATATATATATATATATATATATATATATATATATATATATATATAGTTGGTTGTATTTAATTTTCATTTTGGACTTACTATTCAAAAATTAATTTTTTGTGTAATATATAAAGTATGACTTTGAAATAAAAACTTTTAACTATATTATTATGGCCAATTCACGTAGTGTCAATACATCGGTCTCTGAAATAGACTAGCGTTTTTTAATATTTTTATTAATTTTTACTCGTAGGTAAGGGATGTAACGTGGGTCTAAATGATTGTTTGGTACCAAAAAACGTGGGACAAAAGCCTTTAAATGAGAACGAACTTGAAGCTAAGGATGAAGGAGACCAATATGTCTGCCTACTTGGTGCAAATGGGCAAACTGTTTTGTGGAGTCCAGAATTTGAAAGTATGATGATGATAATTGCTAATCGTCTTGATGAGTACTAATCGTATTCTTCAAGAGGAATTTTATGTGCTTTCATATTTGCTCCTTCATTATGCAAAGCATTTTAAGTTTATTTTACAATTTCAGCTGTATTGTCATGCTTTGAGTTTTGTTATCCTGAATCTATGATTAAAGCAACACCTCAAAAGATTGTTCGAGCTTCTCTTGACAAAGATGGTGACTTTGAAGTACTACGGAAAAATGATCAGAAGAAAAAAGAAGGGAGAATAATCATCGGTTAGTAGCTTATAATGAATAACTTATTTAAAAAAATAAAAAAAATAGAAGCCTTGCTTTGCAGTTATTTTCCGCATGTATTAAATAGCTCTCCAATTATTTTTTTTTTGCCTAATATGGAAAATTATCATTATTGGAAAAGGAAAAAAAAAAAAAAAATTAGAGGGACTTTGACCGTGTTGGAATATACAAATATATTTTGACTGCACCATTTTCAGTTAAGTTTTTTGTAGATCAGTGAGTGGGCTATTTATGTTTTTATATGATCAAGGTTTGTGGTTTGTACTCTGACACTTTGAATATACTTAGGTATACATGATAGTGTTATAGAACTGTTGTGCTAGTTACTTGGAAAAACTCTGAAAAGGCTTGTAGGAGGTCTTCACATTTCATTACAGTGCAACAAGAAATTTATAAGCCAGTCTTGACATCCATTCACCAAACTCATGTAAAACTGTTCTCAAGAGCTTCTACTCTCTGTGAGTAGGTCGCAGTTGTTTGAGCTCTAAATTGGGATTTATCCTTTGAAGCTTAAATTATGTGAATATTTTCCACATTTTTTTTTTTGCAATACATTAAACAATTTTCCTCCACCTAAGACCTTACTGATTCTAATATAATAAGGACGAGGGTGAGAGTGCATCTCTTCTTTAAGCTTTTTTTCATGAGTTGTTTTGAGTTTATATATATATATATATATATATATATATATATATATATATATATATATATATATATATATATATATATATATATATATATATATATATATATATATATATATATATATATATATATATATATATATATATATACGAGCTCCCAAGAAGATTATCTGTTTACCTAGCAGTAAATAGATTCCTTGTTAAAAGATCCCAAGAAAGGATGAGGATTACATTGAAAAAAAAAAAAAAAAAAAAATGTCTACCCTCCCCACCTTAAAATTTGCATTTCAAATGCATTATTAATTAAATATCTTATCCTTGGAAATATGGGACTCGCTTTTATATATATATATATATATATATATATATATATATATATATATATATATATATATATATATATATATATATATATATATATATATATATATATATATATATATATATATATATATATATATATATATATATATATATATTTTTTTTTTTTTTGTCTATTAGAAGGCTTATAAAATATTTTTTTCAATATTTGCAGCACCTAACCCCAGATTTTGAAAGCAGTACAGATTCCACAAAGTTAAACACTTTTCCAAAATTGTTTCGGATATAAAATTTCAAATATCAAGTTTTATTTAATTATAACATTGGTTATAAGGAAGTTCTATCAAATTAGATTTCTTAGATCACTCAAATATTTACTGTACTGATTTGTATTTGAATGTAAGGCAAATAATTGCGTATTTTGTTTCTATTTTTGGAAATGTATACTTTTATCTAATTTGTATTTGAGAATGTTTTTACGTCTTTATCGTTATTTGTTTTATATATATATATATATATATATATATATATATATATATATATATATATATATATATATATATATATATATATATATATATATATATATATATATATATATATATATATATATATATATATAATTTTTTTTTTTTTTTTTTTTTTTTTTTTTTTAAAATTTTTTTTCAATATTTCATTAATATTTATTTAAACAATACAGATTTATACAATTAATCTCAATACAATTTCCAAAATTTTCGGATATAAAATTTCAAATATCAAGTTTTATTTAATTATAACATTGGTTATAAGGAAGTTCTATCAAATTAGATTTCTTAGATCACTCAAATATTTACTGTACTGATTTGTATTTGAATGTAAGGCAAATAATTGCGTATTTTGTTTCTATTTTTGGAAATGTATACTTTTATCTAATTTGTATTTGAGAATGTTTTTACGTCTTTATCGTTATTTGTTTATATATATATATATATATATATATATATAATATATATATATAATATATATATATATATATATATATATATATATATATATATATATATATATAATATATATATATATATATATATAATATATATATATAATATATATAGGAAACTTGTGTGGTGGCGTTAGACATATCTAAGCCATTTGACCTGGTATAGCATACGTCACTGCTTTCCAGGCTCCCCTTCTCTTTGCTTGCTTATGTTTAGCTTTCTAATCGTTCCATTTCGGCTGTTGTTGATGGGGCGACTTCTTCATTTCCTGTCAATAGTGGTGTTCCTCAGGGTTCTGTCTTATCTCCTACTCTATTCTTACTTTTCATTAATAATCTTCTCTGATTATTAATGCCGATGACTCGACCCTACATTCTTCTGTCATTTCTAATCTGTTCCCTCTTTTACCTCTAGAGTTGCCTCTTGTTTTCATCTTTCCGATTCTATTTTTACTGATCTGGATAGAATATCCCAATGTGTAGTTTCAACCTTGTGAAATTCAACTCTTTAAAAAATCAACTTCTTGAAATCTCCCTCTCAAAGACACCTCCTAACTTTTCTATTTCTTTCGAGGGTTCTCCTATCTCATGTTGACAGTATAAACATCCTCTTCACATAAATAAAAAAATGTCTGGGAAATCTCACATCACAATGGTAGCTATGGCGGCCTCATGGAAGCTGGGAGTTCTGTTTGGACTGCGAGAATTTCTTTTTCTTCGCAGTTATTCCAGTTATACAAAGGCCTCATCCGCTCTTGTATAGAGTACTGCTCATATCTGAGGTGGCTCAGGTTTCACCTGTCTTATGGGTAGGGTTGAGTCAAAGGTAAAAAGACTTATAAATTTGTTCCACTCTTTCTAATTCACTTGACCCTTTTGCGACGTGACTTTGGTGCTTTATTCTCTTTTCTATAGGTACTGTAGGTGCAAATGCTCGAGGGAACTTTCCACTCGTATACCTCGCCGTTACGACGGCCTCAGAACAAGGAGTGCATTGTCTGCATATAAATTTTGTGTGGACATAGGCAATTCCAGGCTTGTCCATTATGGTGTTTTTTTCGTTACAGCCACACCTCAGTTCTGTGGAATTCTCCCATTTTCTGTGTTTCCTACTGAATCTTATCTCAATTACTTTAAAGCCCACGTCAGTGCTCACCTACGAAATTTGTGTTAGGTTGGACTTGTAGGATTTTTCTTATTCTTTTATTGCTCTAACATTCCCTCTTTGAATAGGGCTCTGCCCGTGAACGGTGGTGACGTAAATAAAAAAAAAAAAAAAAATATATATATATATATATATATATATATATATATATATATATATATATATATATATATATATATATATATATATATATATATATATATATATATATATATATATATATATATATGAGTTATGATAAACCACTTTAAAACAAAGGGTTATCAGAGTTTTCTGTTTTCTTTCACCCTTCTCTCTCTTTCTCTTTTTTTCAAAAAAACATAAAACATTTGATATCGGTTAAGTGTGAAATGTTAAAGTAAGAGATGAAGTCCTTTGTTATTGTGGCTTACACATATTTCGTCAGGTATCTCAAGATTTTTTTTTTTTTCTGTATTATTATTATTATATTAATTTTGTCATGTCTTTGTAAAACCTTGTAAAATACGAACAGTTTAGAATAAAAATTGAATGTTTTAAATAAATGTATTTTTTTTTATTTTTATTTTTTATTAATGAAGCAATACTGGTCCATCATATTGACAATGGCATATCCAGAGCTTCATTCAAGAATTGAAGAATAATTTCCATGATTTGAAAATTTACGAGTGTTAGTAAACTGTTAGTGTAATTTATACTTAACACTGACTGATTGAAGTTGTTGCTTTAAGTATATATATAATAATAATAATAATGGGTTTTTAATAGTTTCTCATTTTTTTATTAATGCTTTTTCTTAATGTTATTCACATTTTGCAATGTGTGGCTGCCGTTGTTTTTTTTTTAAAGCTTATTATATATATGCTTAATCCTTAAAGTTTACCATGTATTTGCACCAATTTTATTTCTTTACAATAAGCTTGGGAAACTATATGTGATGATTTTAAATTACTTTTCAGAGCACAAAAACACTCAAGGTATAATAAATTATTACACCATATTGGATCTTCAAGAGAAGTAGATTTTAACATTTGTTGCATGTGTTTGAAATTTTATTTGTAAATCCTGATGCTATTTTTGAATAATGACAATTGATGGTTTATAGGATTTTATTTAATTTTTATTTATTTATTTTAGAACATCAACGTTCTACAACTTTAGATTTAGTAGGAGAGCAAGTCTGGAGAGGTGCATTTTATTTGGCAGATTTTATTTTGGACAATATTAAAACCTTCAAAGGAGCAAATATTCTAGAAATGGCATCTGGCGTTGGCTTAACCTCAATAGTTGCGGGAATGCTGGCAAAAAAAGTAGTAATTACAGGTAATTAGTTTAACTATTTCTTTCTATCTGAGTATATGTAGGTTATTTAATTTTATGTTGAGATTCTATCTGGTATTTTTTTCAAGAGTAAATTTAATTACCTTCCAAGGGTGTAGAAAGAAGTAAAGGTATTTAGAATGTTACAACAAAATTATAAAAGATAATATAAATCTTTTAACTCCGAATTCTAATATTCATACCTTTACTATCAATCCTTACACTGAGTAACTTTGTTTCTGTACATACTTCATATATAAATCTCATTTGCTTGTCACGTTACATAAATAGTATATTTATTTTTTTCGAAAGTAGGGGTGTGGAGCTGGATTGGATCGAAACATTTTGTAGATGCCGTAGTGTCGCAGTCCGAGACTAACATTTCAAAGTAATACGAGTTGGAATCGTAAATATTTTTTCAGTCACTCATACCTGTGGTCGAAATGGAGAGGTTGGTTTTATATTTGTCTAAACTAGGTTATGATTATTTTGTGGGGGGAACTTGCATTTCATTATATGTATCACCTTTAGGGTGATTTCATTGTTCACCCTCTCAAAAAATAAAAATAAAATAAATAAATCAAAACTCAGTTGGTGAATTTCCTACTATTTCCATTTCCAGAAAAACCTTGAACAGAAGATTTAAAACCTACATGTATCCTTTATAGTCTTGGAGATAAACCAAACATAGACCTTTTCATTACTTCTGTTCATTCCATTTATGGTGTAAAATTCTTTCCACCTTTGGGTTCTTCCGATCACCATATCTCTATATCCTGTTCTGTCTCTAAGTTTTCTGCAAGAACGGCCTCCTCCTTCGGCAAAAAAAAAAAAAAAAAAAAAAAAAAAAAAAAAAAATTCTTGGAGTTTCTTTTCTGCAAACTGGTCGAACTTGTGGTTTTACTATTGTAATTTTTCCTTGAATAACTGCTTCAGTTGGAGAAGAGGGCTTTCTGAGTTTGCTGAACGCATAACCTAGTGATTCCCTCTGGAGTCGGAGTCGCATATTCCATTTCTCCCTTCAATTTAAATTCAAACCTTGGTTTAATCCTAGTTTTCACGTTATTTGTCGCAGGGACGTGCCGCTAGGAATTAACGTAATCTAACATCTGGCTGCTACATATATTTCATCCTTAATCGTGCAAAGTCTATTCATTGTTACACTAAAAACTCGTTTTCTCTAGAGAAAATGAAAAATTTTCTTGCCCTTCTTTTCTGCCATTTTACAAAAAATGTGAGCACCAACTTATTTCTTATCTTTTCCTCATTTAGTTTCTTCCAGTGACACAACTGCTGTTTTATCTTCTGGTAAAGCTACATTCTTTGATAAAATTTTTGCATCTAATTTCAATTTAGACGATTCCATAGCTATTCCTTTTCCTCCACTTCATTTTTGGCTGAAATTGCAATTTCGTCTAAAAATGTTATTTCTGCCCTCCCTTAATTAATATTGAAATACTGACATATGTTCCTGTTAGTATTTCATTTATTGTTCTGAAAATGTAATTTGAGCTTGCACCTTGCCTTTGTAAAGTAATTTGTTTCTATCATCGTCGATTTCCAATGGAAAGCGATCAGTGAAAAAAATTCAGAAAACATATTATTATATAATATATATATATATATATATATATATATATATATATATATATATATATATATATATATATATATATATATATATATATATATATATATATATATATATATATATATTAATTTAAAATAATTTTCAGATGTTAACAGAGGTGATATTTTAGACCTTATCGACAGAAATGTACAAAGGAATAAAGATTTATGCAAAGCTCACTCACATATAAAGGAGATTGACTTTTTTGATCTACGGTGTATTGCAGATCTTGGTTCACTAATCGATGATGTTACTATACTTTTAGCAGCTGATGGTAAGCTCTTTATTTGGCATACATCCTATGACGATAAAATCTGGTAAAGCATTGACGAAATGGAAATACTGAATATTAAATATTTCTAGAAAAATTAGATTCATAACTGAAAAGTTAAACAATAAAAAGATTCTTTTTAAACAATTAAAATCTTAACTCTTTCTATTACAGTTGTGTATCATAATCAGTTGACTGACGCTTTCCTTAACACTGTACTATATTTAATGACTAGAAAACCAAATAAAACTATGTACATTTCATTGGAGAAAAGGTAACTACTATAATTTCAATACAATGGAATATATATATATATATATATATATATATATATATATATATATATATATATAATATATATATATATATATATATATATATATATATATATATATATATATATATATATATATATATATATATATATATATATATATATATATATATATATATATATATATATATATATATATATATATATTTTTTTTTACAGGTATGTATTTACTATAGAAGATATGGACACAGTAGCGCCATGTTACGAACACTTCGTGAACGGCCTTAAATGGTTACAAAATCAAGAAAAAGATAAAATTACGTGGAATATTGAGCAACTATCAACTGGTGATTTATTCCAATATTTTACTTATGAACGAACCAAAGAATTAGTCTTGTGGAAGATAGAGGCAATTTTAAAATGACAGCAATAAATTTATTATGATAAAGTTGTTAATTCCCTTTTGAGCCTCATAAATCCAAAAGAAAAATCTATTACATCTAAAATTATATAAAAAAAAAATTTCTTTAAGATGGAAGTTAATTATTAAATATCGTTAACATGTTTGTATTAAAATAGAAGTACGCACTTACGTTCTTTCCCTTCCTATTAAATGATTGTATTAATCTATATTAAAATTCAACCGTTGTATGCATGTATTTTCCTTATTTTTTTTGGAGACGTCAAGTGTGATTAGTTTATTTAAAAAAAAAAAAAAAAAAAAAAAAGCAAGCCGGTATAGTAACAATTTGCTCGGTATTATGTTTAAATAGTTTGCAAAAATAATAGTTTTTAAAGATAAAACTTCAGAATAGTTTTTGTTCATTTGTGTAGTTTCCTTTTGACTTGCTTACAATGAGAAAAACAATCTTTTCAGACATTGTGCTGGTGGAGCTGCCTCGATTCAGATGTTTAATCGAGGAATTTTAGTTCAACATCACTCCCTCAACTTTACATTTTTTCGTTACATTTATGTCTCCTGCTTACTGTATAAATAAATCACATTTTAATATTTTCCGATATTACACATTCTTTGAGAAGCTAGTAATTCTTTTCTGGAAGTGGGAGATTTTCCTCCTGTTCCAAACTATGAAAGTCAAACGCATGTACCATTACAGATTCTCTCTGGAATGAACCTAGTCTCACCTTCTTACCATATACGTTAGATGAAATACATAGCTAAGAGATTTACAAATGTTTTTCAATCCTTTGACTATTTTTTATAGAACTATCACTCCTTTGAGGGTACAGTGGATATAACCATTAGCATTTCGCACCCTTTCGATGACTTACCTATACTAAGAGGGAGGAAATCATCATTACTAGTTTTGGAGTAACTAACACTTAATTTAGATAATACTTTAAAAAGTTTCATTTTTTTCTCGTAAAAATTCCGTACAAACTCATTGGAGAAACTGCTTTGAGTAAACTGATTTTCTAACTATTACAAAATAATTTTTAATTGCAGAAACAAATCTTGTTCGGCCATGAGAAACTGAAAACTCGAACTATTTGTTATTTAAAATTTTAAGCAATCTCCTTTAGTGTTACCTAGTCATTATATATATATATATATATATATATATATATATATATATATATATATATATATATATATATATATATATATATATATATATATATATATATATATATATATATATATATATATATATATATATATATAATATATATATATATAATAAAATATAATAAAATAATATAATAATATTAAATAAATAATAAATATAAATATTAATATATAATTTTTACTATTTTTTTTTTTTAAATTTAAAAAAAAAAAAAAAAAAAATTTATATATATATATATATATATATATATATATATATATATATATATATATATATATATATATATATATATATATATATATATATATATATATATATATATATATATATATATATATATAATAATAATTAGTTGTGCGATGTGAGAAAAACGTAGAAGCAAAATTTTTTGGTTAGGTGCCTATTGCAGTTTGGAATTTATTTGAATTGTAAAGAAAAAACTCTACACTCAATTTGGAATCACTATATATATTTTATATATATTTATATATATAATATATATATATATATATATATATATATATATATATATATATATATATATATATATATATATATATATATATATATATATATATATATATATATATATAATATGAAAATTAATAAAAAAGAAAAGATAAAGAAGAATATAAGCAACTATAAGACTGCAAGCAGTGAGTTAGAACCTCTTTGAAGCAAACCAGCTAGAAATCCTAACCACCCACAGCCATAGCCCTATAGCTTAAGTATCATCATTGTGCTCTTCTTCTGTATATACACTGACCGGCGAATTCATCAATATTGAAGGGTAGTTGTTATAAATCTGATAACTTAAAATAAATAGTTGAAAATTGTATATTATATATTTTTGTATTATGTGTATTACAAACAGAAACAGTTTCAATATGTTTAGTAAATTATGATGTTGAGCTACGTTTAATTTCCCTGATTATTTGGTTGAAGTAGACTCTTAACTAATACAAGAGTGTATTTTGACCACTTTACAATATATATATATATATATATATATATATATATATATATATATATATATATATATAATGATATATGAGAGAGAGAGACTCATATTGAGTTGAATGTGAAGGGAACCCAGTTTCAAAAATTTCGAGCTTCTCTCTATAGGCTGCTATATATATATATATATATATATATATATATATATATATATATATATATATATATATATATATATATATATATATATATATATATATATATATATATATATATATATATATATATATATATATATGTAATGGAGCGAAGCTTCGCAACCGCAACTACGGTTATAAAAATATACAATCGCAAAAAAATAACCACAACCGCGGTTGTTAAAAAATATGCAAACACAAAATAACTGCAATCGCGATTGCAAAAGAAAAATATAACAGCAAAATAACCTCAACCACAGTTGCGCAATGTTTCAACTTTACTCCATCACTAATATATATATATATATATATATATATATATATATATATATATATATATATATATATATATATATATATATATATATATATATATATATATATATATATATATATATATATATATATATATATATATATATATAAGGTGGAATAGCTAGTATGATAACAAATCTGAACATTTCTATTAAAAATATACTGCAGACTAGTTTTCTGTGATAAAATCTACAACCCACTGTAAAGGTTAAGAACAGAATGTACTAAATAACATAATACTTTAAATTACAAAATAAAAAAACATTAAAAATATTAATAGCACTATATAAAAACAAATAAATTTCCATATTTTTTGGGGGGCACTGAAACCAAGTTTTTTCTGTCCCAATTAGAAACACGAAGATCAGGTCAGATGCTTCAAGGTCGTCCTCTGAGTATCGGCTATTTGAAGTTGCATGGGATGCTTTTCAGTGCAAGGAGTAATGAAGGATGGAATCGGCAGGGTGAGAATACATAGGTGATGAAGTGAAAGACAAGGTCATTAATAAAAAGTATAAACAATTGGGTTAGGATATAACTGAGGAACACCAACTAATAGATATAAATGATAAACGGTGTCCATCTACAACTACTACTATAGAACGACCGGAAAGTTAAAATAAGATGGATAGATACCGAATGAGGATTAGTTTAGATTTAAATGCTTTTGATACATCTTGTGCAACATCAAAAGAATACAAAATAATGAAGAGCAAGAATACGAGAGCAGGAAATAATCAGCGTCGAGGGTTTCTTACGGAAGTCACATTAGCAGTTGGAGACGACTAGAAGAATCAATCCTCTGGTGAAAGATGGACTTGAAAACTTTGGAAGGAGCAGAAGTTAAAGCGATAGGACGATGATTAGAAAGTTCAGAAAAGATCGCCATCTTTCAGCACAGGTCGAATGAACGCACACTTCTAATAGGAAGGAAAGGTCAAAGTGGATATGTAGAGAAAAAATAGCCAACCAAAGGCGAAGTGCAAGCTCGGAAGGCAGCAAGTTTTAAGAGCATGAAAAACTTCTTCAGGATTAGATGTTTTTTCTTAGTGAAGTATGGTGGGTGAAAATAATATCGAAAAAGGAAATAAAACCGTTATGAGTTCTGCAAGTGATCTCTTCTGCTAGAATAATATTCATTAAACGAAAAATCAAAGATTGACCTTAAGTAAAACCAGTTAGCATCACCAAAGTGACGGAAACGTTTACTTGCTGATGGCGGAAGCCGTTCCTGCCTAGGACTTAAAGATATAGAACATGATACAGGAACAAAGTTATCGGAGGAACAAAGAGGAGGAAAAAAGTTATACAGTATAAGGAGGACTGGAAATTAATAAAAGGTTTCATATATTGGGGTCATCTCCTAAACGATCAGTGATACAGGTAGGAAACTGCACCATTTGCTTGTGTGTGTATATATATATATATATATATATATATATATATATATATATATATATATATATATATATATATATATATATATATATATATATATATATATATATATATATATATATATATATATATATATATATATATATATATATATATATATATATATATCAGATTGATTAAAATAATCATCATCGCTAGTTTCATTTTTATCTTCGTCTGGTTTCTTTGGTAGAGAGTTCAACCATACATTCTCTTCTCCAACATCCTTAAATAAATTTGTCTGAAAAAAAAAATATTCATTTATAATTTAATTAATTAATTAAATTTTTATTTATTCATTTGTTTATCTAGATGGTGAGTATACTGCAGTTTTATACCTCGTTGAGATTTTCCACATAACATCAAAGATAAGGTAGATTGTCTAAATTTTAATGTACTCTGTTCATGAATTTAAAGAATAAGTTGAGAATGAATTAGATTTGGGGAAAAGATGTGAATACCTCTAAATCCCTTTTTTTTTATGCAAATACAAAGAACGTACTTATTCGTGTTATCTACAATCTAACGCACCCATAAAAAAAAAAACCAGGTTAAGGGCCTAGACGAGATACGTACAGAGTTTGAAAATAGTCTAATACATACAAGTCGTGTACTTGAAAGAATAAGCACAGTTATCAAATCTGACATATGAGTATAAATATAAAAAAAGTGTCGGAAAATGATGTGTGCAACTGAAAAATTCTTAGAAGAGCAATGTTAATTGTGATACTGATAATAAAGGGAGAATGATGGAAATATGAGGCATTTATAGATAGATTAGAAGAACAATAAGATAAAATGATTTGATGAAATGAAATGTCATGGACTCTATACACCCTGTCAAGAGAATGTGTAAGTAGAATTGTGCGGTATATAAAAGATCAACTCCGCACAAGGGCGGATGATGCTCTTTTAAAGAGGAAGACAATGGGATGGTATTACACCTTCTTTCATTTTGAACTAAGAATGGCTCAATCTCGTGAGGCTTATAAGTGAGAAACTTTTTATCCAATGTTTTCCCACCCACTGAGTTCGAGGTTCACCTCTGTCCTAGCTAATTACTTGAATAGACATCAAAACTTCCCATTTATAAAAAGTTTGTCGTAATAAATTTTCAGTTTAATTAAAAAGGGGAGGGTCCAATTTCAAAAAAATGTTTTTAATTTTTGAGATTTTTATGAAATTTGGAGAGAATATACATTTCAAAGCGCTGAAAAAAATCGATTTCTGACGTTTTTCTTTATCTATAACGGTTTAAAAGTTTCTTGGAAAATTTACCCTTTTTTAAATGAATAGAAGTCAAAAACCACTGGTTGAAATGATCTGAAAATTTACCTGTATATTCACAGTTCCAATAGCTACAAACGCTACGTGGCGATTTTTGTTGATATCTGCTATAGAAAGAAGTTATATGCCCTTGAATGACCAACTGTAAAAATTTTCTTGAAATTTTGGAAATTTTACCCTTCGGGAGATAAAAAAAAAAAAAAAAAAAAAAAAAAAAATACATGTAAGACTTTTTTTTCATTTTTGGTGGGTGTATAGAGGGGTACAGGGCTACAACTTTCTCTCAATACATCATTCAATGCTATTTGTTGTTTTCGAGATATAGCCTCTCAAATTTTGACAATTTAAAAAAAAAAACAAATAGCATTGAATAATGTATTACGAGAAAGTTGTAGCCCTGTCCCTCCTCTATACACCCACCAAAAATGAAAATAGTTTTAGGTATAGTATTTTTTTATTATTATTATTTTCTCTGGAAGGTTAAATTTTCCAAAATTTTCAAAGTCGGATATTCAAGGGCATATTCCTTTTTTTCTGAAGCAGATGTCAAAAATCGCCAAGTAGAATTTGTAGCTATGGGAACTGTGAATATACAGTTCAATTTTCAGGTCATTTAAAATAGCGGTTTGACCCCGCTATTCACTTTTTTTCTGGGGAAATTTGACCAAAAACTTACAATTATATATAGCTACAGAAGAAAGTCAAAAATAGACCCAGTAAATTTGAAATTAATCAGTCAAGAAATAAAAGTGATTTTAACATTGGATCCTCCCCTTACATCAAGGTGTATTATTACACCAATCTCAAGACCTATAAATATGGCCAACATTAGCACCAGTATTCCCTTTAACATACAAAAATTCTTATGCTCTCTCTAATCACTTATCTTGTTCCCAGAGTTTGGTCATCTGGATTTGAACCCAGAATCATAGTGTCTGGAATATTCTGATGTCATGACCTGAAGCAGAATTTTCTCCTAATATAATCTGTGTAATTCCCCCCGATTATAAAATCTACAGCAGTGGGCACACTACCCCCAAATTACGAGGTCTTTCCATAGCTACAAATCTAATGATATATTTTCATAAAATGTGTATTGAAAGATTTCACATACCTGATCACTAGATGCTTTGGCAATTTTAGCACTGAAATTCGTTGAACTCATTATACTTTTTCTTTTCCTTTTCCTTGATTTGTTTATGTCCAAGTGCTTGTACAGAACATGAAGAGCACCACTTGAAAAGAGATGAAGAAAGAAAGTAAGTACAGTATTATTTTTCAGCTAAAATATGGAATAATAATTTTTAATGCCTACAAGATTATCTACCTAATTTAAGTAATAAAAGACTAGGCATTAAATAGATTTTATGTACTTTGAAGCATATAATTACTTTCACCAACTAGTTAGGAAAATTCAAAATTCTCCGGCGAGAACACTTCTGAAAAATATGTATGAGAAAACCAAACTGATTTATCTTCTCTTTTTAAGTAAGCATTATAATGTTTAACCCTAGAATAACCCAAGTCAAGACGGTATTACCTTTCCAATACAATATGGCTACCATAAAAGTACAAAAACACTGTTCTAAATACTGACAGTTTATTAATTCAGTAAATTTTATATATCCGAAATTGCATTTGTAATTTTACTACTCAAATAGCTTAAGGCAAATACAATCAGTTCAAACCGTCACAAGCATATATATTTATCCAGACATATTTCAAAATTTCAAAACAAATAAGTCCCTAAAAATGTTAGTTGCAGTTAAAAATAAAAAAATTAATAATAATAATTCACAGACAAAAAACTATTTTAAATAATAGAATCAATTTGTGAAATAAATTTTATAAATAATTCTGGATGATTAAAAGGTATATATATATATATATATATATATATATATATATATATATATATATATATATATATATATATATATATATATATATATATATATATATATATATATATATATATATATATATATATATATATATATATAATATATATATATATATATATATATATATATATATATATATATATATATATATATATATATATATATATATATATATATATATATATATATATATAATATATAATGAGAGAAAAAACAAAAAAAATAAACTTACTCTTCCTTCAATTTTGCTTTTGATTTGGAAGTATCCTTTGGTGTAATCAAGTTAGAAGTAGATAATTCTTTCCCTAATTCGCTAATTAAAACAGAACGTGGCGTTATCCCTCCCATTGTATTCTGCTTATTTTTAAACTTTGGTGTCTTAATTGTTAAAGTTTCATTTGCAGTCACTTTCATCAACTCTTCGAGAGCCTATGGAACACACATAAATAGGAAAATTAAAGAAATGATAAAATAAACATATATTAACAACACGAACAAAACTAATAACAAAAACCTTATTCTTTTTGATTAGAGGAAAATCTTCTACAGAATCTTTATTTATATTCAAGTTTTCTTTATGTAACTTCTGCCGCTCTTTTAAATATTTAAGAGTTGTTCCTTTTGATGCTGTAATATATATATATATATATATATATATATATATATATATATATATATATATATATATATATATATATATATATATATATATATATATATATATATATATATATATATATATATATATATATATATATATATATATATATATATATATATATATATATATATATATATATTATTATTTTTGTCTTTCAAAATTTGGTATCTGAACATGATATACAATAAAAATCATATTAAAATTCTTATATAATTTAATAATTACTATTATATTTACCTTTTTTATAGCTTCTTTTCTCAACTGGTAAATTTTTACTTTTTTTTGCATTTGTTTTGCTTACATTTTTAATTAATTCTTCCTTATTTTCAAGCTCTTTTTCCTCTAATGAAACAGTATCAGATGATATCTTACATTTACGTTTGGTGTAGCTTCTTATTTTGCCCCATTCTACAGTTAATTTATCATCATTCTGTAAACATGCGGTATCATCAATTTCCTTAGACATTTTATTTCTTCTGGTTCTGTTTGATTTCTTAATTAATTCTTTCTTATTATCACGATCTTTTTCCTCTAAAAGAATAATATCAGAGCTATTTTTCTTGTTAGGTATAGATTTAGTTATGCTTATTTTTTCCTGTTTTTGTGTTAATTTATCATCATTCTGTACACATGCTGCTACGATGTTTGTCTTAGATGTATTGCTCCTCAGGGTTCTCCTAGTGATCATCTTTCCTTCTGTTGTATTACTAATTGTTTGATTTATGTGACTTTTTCACTTTTTCTTCCTTGTATTCTCTTTTGGGCAATAACTTTACAGCTGCCTCAATTTCATCAATTCGTTCACACACTATACTTAAATTTCTTGAACTAATATTGCAATCTGTAATTTTTGAGAATGTATTTTTAGTTATTTTCTGTTTTAATGTATTATCTTTAGAATTAGCATTTTGTGAACTGCTTTTTCCCTTTTTTTGCACTTTAGCATTACCTACAATTGTATTATTCTTTTTTTCAATTTCACAATCACAATCTACATACCTTCCATACCTATTAGAGGTTAGCACAAAATGTTAAATTTTGATTCTTTTGTTGTAATCTACTGCTTCTTCGCACTGCTGTTATGATACTTGTTGCATTAAATGCTCTTTGTGGTGGTACTCTGGTCTTGTATTTCTCCTGATTTTCAAATGGAAGTCTAATTTCTTTTTCATTTTTACTTCCTAATACATTTCTGTGTTCTCTTTTTTTCTGTTTTATTTCATCATTACTCACTTTTGTTAATCTTCCCCGTGCATGAGCTCCAGAGAAAAGGCTGGGTTTCTCATTTTCTTTTATTGGTGGAGTGTTCATGATAAGTCTCTTTTTTCCGTTTTCTCTTCATCTGAGAAACATTTGTATCAGATTTTAAAATTTCTTCAAAAGGTGTTTTTTTAAATTCTTTAATAGGTACTTGACAATCTTTATAATATTTATTCTGGAAAATGTTATCATTTATAATTAAAGCATCAATGTCATTCATTTTTTTTTTTTTTTAAGGAAAAAATTTCACTGAAAGTTAAAAATAATCCAATTAAAAAGATATAAAATATATGTATGAATAGGTAAAGAATAATCTATTTAATTAACAACTGTATATATATTATTACATAATTTTATCTTATAATTAGCAAAGGTTCTAGAACCAGAAAAAGAAATTATTTCTTTCACTTCAGATTATTAAAACTATCTAACTTTAATTGAACTGTTCATATATCATCAGATCATCAGGTTTTCGCTTTAGTTTTACCTAAATTGATTTGCAAATTTCATCTCTATGTCATTGTAATTTATTAAAAATACAGATTGTGATTGCACATATTGATAAAAATAATATAACATAGGTTGTAATGTGGTTGGAGGAATTAATAGCAGAATAAGAGACTCATTAAGAGATCAAGAAGATCAAGATCATGTGTTAAGAAGGAATTGATAATAGATCTGTTGGTTGTATTAACAAAAAAAGAAATAATAATTTTTGTCCTTTAATTAATAAAGGGTTCTTAAGAATTTTGAATCCAGTTTTGGGAGAAGGAACTATTTACAAGGGAATAACTTTATATGAACCACAAGGTGCTGCAGTGTTCTGTGATTGCAATATTAGAGGTTTGTTGCTTGGGAAAGTAAGTAAAGGGTACAGATTAAAGTAACTAATAATAATAATAATAATAATAATAATAATAGTAATAATAATAATAATAATAAAAAAAAGGTTCTATGAACTTGAGAAACAAAATACAAAAGGTTAATAAAAAGGAATTTTTCAAAATAAATATGGTTATAATCAAAATTTAAATATTTTATATCAATTCTAAAAACCTTTAAAAGGAGAAAAATGTTATTTAGTTATGCTGCAAAAAAATTAGATAATATATATGCATTAGAGCTGCAGAAAATAATAAATATATTTGTGGATTCATTGAAATTAATAATAATTCTTTTCCCCTTTTCCAGTACTGGGAAAGAAAAACAGGTGTAGCATTTTATTTTCAAAATATTTTTTATTATTACATGTGAGTAAGAATCTAAATGAAAATAAATTCATATGTTGAATCTTTGCAGGTTGATATTTTGTATCTAATAAATTAAGGAGAATAGAAATTGGTCAATCAACAACTAGAATTAGCAATGATGATGAACAATAAAGTGGTAGACATAGCAATAAGGATTGATTGTAACTTTCCTATTTACAGGAATACTTTGACTAGCACTTATCCAAGGATTATTGACATTATACTAAAACTTTTAAGCCATATACAGTAACATAGCTAATATCCCACTAAGTCCAGCTTTGATTAATCCATTTTCACTATAGTCTGCCTTATTAATTAATAATTTAATATAAAATTTAAAATTAGTAATCTTTTAAATAAGTGAAAAATGTAAGCATACTTCCTGCTCAGAGCCTGTATTTTACAATAACTGCACTAGACACACGCTGTTTACTATTCAGTATTCAACTAGCCATGCTACATTTAAGTTATCATTTTCAATTTATAAAAATAATCACCCTTTTTTTGTATGAAGAGAAGAGGTCAAAGAAGAAACCAGTGGAAACATCAATATTGTAAATGTTTAGTAATAAAAATTGAAATATTAAAATATTTTTTTTTCAGTTATACATTTATAAAAACTTTTAAATTTATTTGTAGTTTTATTATTCATTCATATCATTTTATTATTCATTTAAAGCATGAAAATCATCATCAATACATCAATTACTAAAAAATTGCCAACAAAAATATAATTGGAACCAATTATTATTTTTCCTATAGCTTACCCTCCTTGAATAATCCGGGATGTTGCCGGAACCAATTAGCCAGACTATGCGAGGCATACCTGTACTTTATGAGACATGAATACCCAGTGCATTATTGTACTCAGTAAATGAAGATTTTTTGGTAGTAATACATGGTTAACTTCCTGATATAATATAAAATTGCAAGTTTTTCCTCATTCACCAAATTCTTCAGGATGCTAGGTTAGAAGGTGGATAGACACAAATAATGGTAAAGGTTAAGAAGCTTTCTGAGCTTTGATAGCAAAATATTGATATTCAAAAATATTGATATATCGAAACATTGATATGCCAATTCAAATATTATTCTAATTATTTTTATAATTATTATAATTTAGTTTTCTAGCGTACTTAGTTCAACTTATCATAACCTGAA
Organism: Armadillidium nasatum; assembly: GCA_009176605.1. Lineage (NCBI taxonomy): Eukaryota > Metazoa > Arthropoda > Malacostraca > Isopoda > Armadillidiidae > Armadillidium > Armadillidium nasatum. The sequence continues at coordinate 154,718 of SEYY01019671.1, forward strand.
CTACCGAAGTTGCCGTAAAATACAGGCCTAACCTATACAAGAACGTTGCAATGAGATACCGATTAAAATCAAAATTTCAAAATATCGATATAAAAAATATCGAAGCTCAGAAAGCTTCTTAACCTAAGCCCAAATAATAAATATTTGTCATGAAAGAAGACTATTAGTACTAATGTAATAGTAATATGTCATATCCATAATGTTTCTTAAGATTTTGACAGTTAGGAACATAGAAACATAGGAAAATAGAGACAGTTAGAAGCCACAAGGGCCTATCGAGACTGTCCCAGTCCAAAAAAAAAATATAACAATAACAATACTAGTACATGCACAAAAGACTAGGTCTATTCCTTCCCTAGTTATCAGTTCATTCATGCAAAGATAAAAGCAAAACCAAGCCCAACTACACATGCAACATTCAATGAACCATCACCCACTACAAAAAACTGCCATTAGGCTTAGTCATAGGTTGATCTGTTGATCTAAAAATTCATATATACCCACCAATTTGGCTTAGTCAAGTTATATTATTAATACCTAAACCATCCATAAATCTATCTAGCCCCCTTTTAAATTTGACAAGAGAATCACAGTCAACAATCTCTTGTGGCAAGTCATTCCAAAAATTAACAACTCTATTACTGAAAGAATATTTTCTTAGATCGAGATGGCATGGCTTCTTTTTTTAATTTTCTTATCATGTCCTCTAGTTACTCTTCCACGGTCCACTATAAAGTATTTTTCAATCTCTGTATTACTGTCAGATGCAAATATTTTGTAAACTTGTATCATATCCCCTCTGAGAAATCTTTTCAACCGAGAACATTCCTAACTCCTTCAACCTCTCTTCATAGCTCTTATTTTCAAAGCCAGAAATCATCCTTGTTGCTCAACGTTGTACTCTCTCCAGCATATCTATGTCTTTTCTTAAATAAGGAGCCCAAACCTGTGCACAATACTCTAATGCTGGCCTAACATAGCTATTATATAGCTTGCTTATAATGCTCTTGTAAACTTGTTGTCCTACATTCTTCAAAAAATGGGTCAAGTAAAAATAAGACCCCATATACAGAACTTCTCAGGAATAGAGGAAATGATCCAACATTTTGCAAAAGCCTTCCCTAGCAATGGCATATACAGGACATTTTAGAGAAAAAGTTTGATTGTCTCTGGGTCTATTCCATGAGGGAGATATGGAGTGAAAGCTAAATTAGAACATAAATAGGGAAAATAACTACATATTACACTACATAAATTATAAGTCTTAGCTAAACTAATAAGTTACCTTTCTTGGAATAATGTACTCAGATTTAAGATTATCAGTTATTTATTATTCTGATAATTGATCCAAAATCCATAAATATAATTATTCAAAACAATCTAAAGTATCACAAAATGAATTCCTACTTAATGCACAGAAAGATAAAGACCCTCCCTGGCTAAAAGTGAATTTCATATTAAAGGAGGAAATGCTCAATACTACCTCAGCACATGATAGATTGGACATGTCAAAAAGATTTAAAGGTTTTATTTTTTTTTTTTTTTTTTGTTTTTCAATAATGCATTTGTAAAGATCATACATGTTGGCACAGTAATCCCTAGCTATATCATGGCTTCAGTGCAGCGCAGATTTTTCCTATGTATATCACTAAAATTTCATTAAAATTTCTATATTTTATGGGATTTTGTGGTATATACATATTTTTATATATTTATTATTTTAAATACTTTTGCTGGTAAAATAAGCATTTTCAAACCTTAAAAAATTGAAAATATTAAAAAAAATTAAATTAGGATATTAAATGAATAGGAAAATTATACACATCCGACATACGTTCGATATCAAAGACTATGGTCGAAATACATATTTTTTACGATAGTATCATAGTACCGAAAAAATATCAATGATATTTATTAAGGGGTGGGTCCAATCCATAGCTATGGTCCAATCCATAGACTTTTAACTACGTAGACAGAGCGCGCTAAGATTCAAAAGGTGAGAGCCAAAATTAATCTTCTTTTCCAAAGCAGGCCTAATTCATTATTGTGTTTAGTTTATTATTATTCAACTGACAAGTGATTATATATATATATATATATATATATATATATATATATATATATATATATATATATATATATATATATATATATATATATATATATATATATATATATTATATATATATATATATATATATATATATATATATATATATATATATATATATATATATATATATATATATATATATATATATATATATATATATATATATATATATATATATATATATATATATATATATATATATATATATATATAGTTATCACCGTCACTCACGGGCAGAGCCTTATTCGAGAGTGTGGTTCTTAACCAAGGGAAATTTAGTTATATGTTATTTCTGACCAAGTTGATAAATTACACAGATTATTTGGGTTTTGGATAAGGAAACCCTGCTCCGGTACAGCCCAATCAAGTATATTTTAGACTTCTGGTGGGCATGGTTTCGAATCCTCGACAGGCGAACCTTCTCTGTAGGAGCAATTTAGAGAGAATGTGTAATTGTATGTTTTGGAATAGCGTGGAATAAGTGTTGGCAATATTTTTAAACGATATGAGAGTATCGAGATTAGCGTAATAAATAACTACAAAAAATCCCCTACAAACGACAATTTTTATATCCGTTCAGGTAACTGGATCAGAGGTTCGAACCTCGATCTCTTAAACCAGAGAAAAACTGACAACCTTCTGAACTCCCCCTTCTGATCTCGCCACTCTACCTTTCATCCTAACCTTCTCCTTACTCCAATCTGCCCACTGATCCCATCCTCCATCTCTCTTATTCTTTTCGTTTTTGGCTCTATGTACTCTCCTCAAATCATATATGACTCTCAATCCCTTCATTTTAAACATTCAATTTTTCCTCGCCAGAGCATTCATCAACCATATTTCACACCCGCACATTACAGATGGCAGACACATTTTCTCTCAGACATTCTTAAATTTTTTTAAACTTGGTACTATCCCCTTCCTTACTTCCCTCAAACCCCCCCTCCTAACATCGCACTATTTTAAATTCCGCTTTTCAAACCCCTTTTTCCTCCAACAGATATTTGAACTCTTCTAAATCTTCAACTTTTCCCCAAACTCCACCACCCCATCATCAGCAAACAGCAAGACACTTATCTCCTATTCACCCTCCCCATTTCTCAACTTAACACTCTTTCCTTCCCATAACAACATCCATCCACAAATTATATAACCACGGAGACATAGCACACTCTTGTCTCAACTTTTACCCTAAACCATTCCGTTAGCTTCCTCTTTGCCCTCTACAGTTCTCATAAAAAGCTTTGATAACTTTCAAAAATCTCCCTCTCTTCATCAGTACCTGAACCCAACTCTGTCGTATGCCTTCTCCAAACCCATAAAGCATACATACCTCACAATTTTTTTCATGTATATTTTTGACTACCAATCATCCTTAGTGTGAATACCTGGTCAACGCATTCCCTTCCCTCTAAAACTCATTTTTCTTGACCTACTCCACATTTTTGTCAATTCTTTCACTCTTGGTACCAATGCCCTCGTATAAATCTTTCCTTCCACACTCGACAGACTTATATCCCTATTAATTCCTACACACCATCTTACCCCCTTTCCTTTTATATATATAGGCACTATACACGCATCCTGCCACTCCTTAGGTACTCTACCAACAAAAACATTCGAACCAATCAGTCAATCCCCTCTCCGGCTCCTTACATTATCATCTTCCCAGATACAATATCCATTCCTGCCGACTTTTTCTTCACCATTTCCACTGATACTCCCTTCTCCAGTAGTCCACCCTTCCTTCCCCAATTATGTCAAAGTTTAATCACATGTATTCGTAAAACTCCTTCAAAAACTACCGAACTTGCTTTTTTTATTACAAATCTACTTGTTCTCTTGATAGTTTAAACCCAGATTAGATGAGTTTCAAAAATTTCATCTTCAATCATTCATTTACTTAAATCATTATGAAAGTTCTAATTTTTTTTTTTTCAGTTTCTCCTCATATTTCTTAATAGTTTCTTTTGTTTTTATCCTGTCTTCCCTTATCCTAAATCTCATGCATAACATCGATTTGTATTCTTTTTACCTTTCATCGATCTCTCAACATTTTCCGTCTTATTCCTTTTGTTATTTCAAGTAATTGACGAGAAAAAACATAAAATAAGTAAACAGCTTTTAAAATATATGCTACTTACATTACATGCATAACATGAAACACAGAAAAACTACAAAATTTTTATTTTGTACATGAAACAGTTTGTCAAATGATATTTTACTTTCATATATAAATTTTAACCATGTGTACTCTTACATATATATCACAATTAAGAAACATTTAAAAAAAAAAAAAAATGAAAAATATATTAAAGAAGCTCTATAAATTATGCTCTTGTAAACTAATAAAACTTAACAAAAAATAGTGACATAATATAATTATGAATTCATTTAATGGTCGACATTTAATAACGAGGTTCTTGACGTATTACTCCAAGGACTTCCCTGAAAAAAGGAAAAATCAAGTGAGAACAGAACAAATTTAATACAACTCATCTACTATGTTGTAGAGAGTGAAGATAACGATTCATAGAGTCAGAGCATTTAACTGCTCTGGCTCAACAGGTATTTTCTTGATTTCAACAAACACACAAAATAAAATTTAAATCATCAGGACATTTTTTTCAAATAGGGGCAAATCTCAAACTAAGAATTCAAATTAAGCAAATATCCTTTCTATTTTAGAGTTATTGTTATAACTAATTTTATTAGATAACGTACGTGCAGAGTTTTGATATGGAAATCGTCGCAGGTTTTTGAAAAAGCCTTCCTTGCATCCGAAATAAGTGTCTCATCATATTTCCGACAAACTACTCTTAATATATTTTGCTCAAACCTGTTATAATATATATATATATATATATATATATATATATATATATATATATATATATATATATATATATATATATATATATATATATATATATATATATATATATATATATATATATATATATATATATATATATATATATATATGTCTTTAACCTTTAAATTACAGTTTTACGGCAAGGTGTGTTATTACGCTAATCTCAATACTCACACATCGCTTAAAAACATAGCCATCACTTACAACATTCTACGCTATTTCAACACATACAATATCACATTCTCTCAAATTGCTCATACAGAGAAGGTTCGCTTATCAAGGATTCGAAACCACGCCCACCAGTGGTCAAAAATAAACTTAATTGGTCTGTACCGGAGCAGGGTTTCCCAATCCAAAACCCAAATAATCTGTGCAACTTATCATCTTGGTCAGAAATAACATATAACTCAATTTCCCTGGCTAAGAACTACACTCCTCGAATAGGGCTTTGCCCGTGAGTGATGGTGAGAACTTAAAATAAAAAATAATAATATAATATATATATATATATATATATATATATATATATATATATATATATATATATATATATATATATATATATATATATATATATATATATATATATATATATATATATATATATATATATATATATTACAAAATAGGATAGCAAATACTATGTGCAAAAGCATTCTAATTGGATCACATCATGAAGCACATAAAATTAATGAAAAAATCATGAAAATTTAACATTATATATATATATATATATATATATATATATATATATATATATATATATATATATATATATATATATATATATATATATATATATATATATATATATATATATATATATATATATATATATATATATATATATATATATATATATATATATATATATATATATATAATACTTACTGCTTTGGAATAACAGTGAATGTAGTTTCTTCATTTTCATTTTTAAATAAACATTGGTCCGGGTTATCTTTCGAGAAGAACCCGACGTTAAGTATTGGATTTTTATCTCTATTGCCATAATTAAAATTAATAAACTGTAGTTCAAAATCGTCGACACATAAATCTGAATCAGGAGGGAGATTTTCAACTAATTTCTGAAGGATGTCTTTAACCTTTTCTCCATTATCCTTAGGTTCATTTATGTGTCCTATATACGGATAATATCTTCGGGTTAAAATATTATGAATAATTTCTTTCGCTTTTACCATGTTTTCATCTGTTGACAAATTTTCATAAATCTTATGAAATATGTTATCATGAAGGTGAGTCATTGCTGTTAAGTCCTCAACGACGTCACACAAAACAAGATCTTTCCTAAAAATAAGGAGGAGGAAATAAAAAGTAAAGAATAAATGAAAATATAACATTATTTTATTTTCATTATTGAATGTTATTAAATAAAACTTACCCATCACTGCTTTTGTAAGTAATATGATCATTTGCCAAAATAAGAGCATCTATTAACCTGAAAAAAAAAAAAATGACTAAGATTATTTAATAATAATAATTATATATTATATATATATATATATATATATATATATATATATATATATATATATATATATATATATATATATATATATATATATATATATATATATATATATATATATATATATATATATATAATATATATAATAATATATTTTAACTGAGATATGTACTGCAATTTTTTTAATAATTTAGAAAAATTTCAAGATATAAAACGTATCTAAAAAGAACCAAATTATTTTGAAGCTATTAGTGATGTAAAGATGATGATGATATAAAATATTATGAAAACTATTGGAGATATCATTTGATATTCAAAACAAAATACAATTTTAATATTGTAATTCGGAGTTGAAGTGAAATTATTTTTATAGTAAGTAGGAAAATACTTTATTATTGATAAATATTAATGACGAAACTAAAGTTGCGTTCCTGAAGCCACATCAGGATTCATAACATAAATTACGCGTAATACGTTTTCGGACTATTTTATCAAAATTAATGAGGTCTTGATAACTATTGAACAAAGACGCCACATCACGAATTGTTCATCTTCTGCACGCGACTATAATTTAAAGATTCCCTACAGTAGGCTAGCCTACCCGTTGATGATCATGGCGTGAACGATGACTCTAGAAATGCTTTTGTAAAACAAAAAATTTTTTCTTTTATCTTATAAAAATTCATATAATGGAGTTTCACAAGTACAGTAAGATTGTCTAAGCGTTCCACAAATCAGGGAAAACACCAGATTTCGTCATTAATTAATGTTAATCCATACAAATTCAATAAGTGAACAAAAACGCAACTTGTATCTTCATAATATGTCATATATAATTAAACGTTTAAAACTAATTAAGTACTTGAACCCTTAGTTTTTTCCTTTATAAAATATCTTTAAGAGTTCTTTCTCACAATCATCGACTATAAATTAATCTCAGGCCACTTACATCGTATCGAATGTTTTCGTAACCCGATGTTGATAAGCTTTCATATGTAAAAGCATTCTTGTATGAAACATGTCATAGAGATTCGCTTCTTCTTTATCACGGAAACAAATAATGAGATTTTCATCTCCTTTCTCTGAGCTGCTGTTTATAACCCGAGAAAACTTCATTAGTCGCCTGTAATCGAAAGTTACCTACAAGAATAAAAGTTTTCAATTAATTTCTTTTGAAATGTTTAGTATTAGTATAAAATATGAAAATCGACTATTTAGTTAGAGTGAAAACAAAAATGACAACGTTAAAATTGCAGATAATTTACCTTTAATCCTAAACTGTGACTGTCCCTTAAAAAATAGTCCCACT
>SEYY01019671.1:165000-170000 GCA_009176605.1 Armadillidium nasatum
TTTTATTTTCTCAAAAAAATTGTATTTTATATGAATAATTCATGATATCAAACTAAATAAACATGCAAATGATTAGTAAATAAAAACTGTTAATTAAGCATTATTTTAACAATACTATAATAAATTATATATTATATATATATATATATATATATATATATATATATATATATATATATATATATATATATATATATATATATATATATATATATATATATATATATATATATATATATATATATATATAGTTTACATCTCACGGGAATTTCCCTAGGAAGTGAGTCAATCATTCTCCCGTTTGAGCCTCGGTATATATATATATATATATATATATATATATATATATATATATATATATATATATATATATATATATATATATATATATATATATATATATATATATATATATATATATATATGAAACTAAGTTAAATCGTACACAATTGAATCTGCAGTAGGGGATTCGAACCTTGGCCTTTTAGCTGGTAATACAGAGTGTTACCTCTGAGCTATGACACTTCAAAAGAAATCGCTAAGAGAAAGCACAAAGACAACCGCCATTCAAGACAATCTCAAAGGAATACCCCGAGTGGATACCAAGCCACTATATATATATATATATATATATATATATATATATATATATATATATATATATATATATATATATATATATATATATATATATATATATATATATATATATATATATATATATATATATATATAAGGGAGATCCCTCTCAACCCTCTAATTATTGTCCAATTTCTTTAACCTCTGTTCTCTCTAAGGTTTGCGAATCTATCCTTAAAAAGGAAGATATGAAAACACCTCAATTCTATATATCTAGCATGGTTTTCGTAAAGAACGCTTTACTGGTATTCTTCTTTCACTTCTTTCTAACTCTTAGTCAGCCGCTCTTCTGTGAATCTTTCGCTGTAACGATAGACATATCGAAAGCCTTCGATAGAGTCTGACACAAAGCTTTGATTTCAACATTTCCCTCTTTCGAAATCTATCCTTCTCTATAGTGCCCTTTTTGGTCGATCTGTATCTATAAATTTTGGTGTTCCTCAGGAATCTGTCATATCTCCAACTCTTTTTTCTACTTTTCATTAATGACCTTCTATTACTTCATCACCTATCCACTCTCATGACGATGACTCCACCCTTCATTACTCCTTTCACTTTGAAAAGAAGTTTCTTTCAACAGCTCTGATCTTTTTTCGTATTTCGAATTGAGGCAGAGAAAACATAGTCATTTTCTATGCCTCAAAAACTCAATTCCTCCATCTTTCTACTCGAAAGAACCTTCTGCACAACTATGACATCATCAAAGTACTAGACTCAAACCTTCATCTGCCCGTAGTATTCTCGTTTCTTTTTCTGGTGATGTTTCTTGAAAGGATCGTATTACTTCTCTCTCTAAACAAGCTTCTAAGGGGTTGGGTGTTCTGAGGTGCTTTCGTGATTTTTTTTAAGATACCACAGTTGCTTGCTCTTTTGTTGTTCCCCCCTGTGTGAAGTACGCCTCACAATCTGGGGTGATTATATACATACAGCTCTTCTTGAAAAGGTAAAGTCTAGGACTTTTCGTCTTATTAACCCTTTTGCTCTTATTCTATCCATCTCTTTCTGCCCGTCGAATTGTTGCATCACTATATCTATACTATCGCTATTACAACGGACACTGCTCTTCTGAACTCTCACATCGCAAACCACCTCCTCCGTCTACCGAAGCTCAAACGGTAAAGCGATTAACTTACGTGCTTGAGGACGCCGGTTCGATACCTTTTGTGGATCTAGGTATATACTAAATACAAAGGTTTCTCTCCTCGAATAGGTCAATGCCCGTGAGATGTGAGCTTTAAAAAAAAAAAAAAAAAAAAAAATCCAATGAGAAGGGCTCGAGCGACACGACTTTACAGTCTCATCGTTTTTCTGTCCAACTCTCCCATCCCAGATTTAATTAACCGCTATGCTCAATATTACATGTACTCTGCTGGTAAAATCTGGAGCACACTCTCTTTATCTGTTTTCCCAACTTTGTCATGCGCACTTTTAAACGCCGTTTAACGGGACATATCGGCCATTAACGACCATATTTTCGGTATTTTCTCAACTCTGGTGGAAATAGGTAGGCCTCTGGCCTTCGCCCACCAGAAGATATATATATATATATATATATATATATATATATATATATATATATATATATATATATATATATATATATATATATATATATATATATATATATATATATATATATATATATATATATATATATATATATATTTATTGATAAATTATTTTTAAAAATGAGAAAATATACATTTACTTTAAAAAAAAAAATATATAAAATAATATATATATATATATATATATATATATATATATATATATATATATATATATATATATATATATATATATATATATATATATATATATATATATATATATATATATATATATATATTATTATATTTTATTATATTTTAACATTTTAAATCATTTTCAACTCATTATTATTTTAAAATATTAATGGTTATTTAAAAGAGTCAGCAAAATGTTTTATTTATTTATTAAATATAATAATAGCTTACAAAGGAAAATAAAAAAGTGTATTTTCATCATTACTAAATAATACAAAGTAACCAACAATTAGCTTATATATATATATATATATATATATATATATATATATATATATATATATATATATATATATATATATATATATATATATATATATATATAATATAATATATATATATATAATATATATATATATATATATAATGCAATTTATATAATATATAAACATAAACAGCTGAAGGGTAAACAAAATGACTTAAACCCACTTGCTTCACAAACCTTAAAAACCATTAAAAAAAAATAATAAACATGCACCATTTTCGGAAATTATACTAGCATAATTTCCGTTTGATTTCCTTTTCAGTTTATAGGCAAATAAACAATCCCAAAAATAACAAATAAATAATTTCAACAAATCCCATTTCTAAAATTAATATTTGCCGTATTTAACAATATTAAGGCAAATTAAAGTGCAAAGCATCCCACACTGTTTTCCAACTTTTTATCTTTAATTAAATCATGCAAGTTTTGTTTTTTTTAAAAGTATATGCCTATTATATTTGGGTACAACATACGCAACTCTGTAGAAGTAGCGCAATACCAAGCTAGAAAGACAGTAACATGAACAAATTAAATTCTTCGGAAAACAAAGCCGAATATGAAACTGCATGATAATATTATTGAAAATCTGTCAAAAATGAGAAAGATGCAAAAATGTCATTTTTATAAAGCGAAAATACACACACACACACACACATATACATATATATATATATATATATATATATATATATATATATATATATATATATATATATATATATATATATATATATATATATATATATATATATATATATATATATGTGAGTGAGTAAGTGAGAGTAAGTGTGTGAGTGTGTGTGTGTGTACGATATCAGAATAATTAAAGTATATATCAGTGGTGGGAGAATCCGGATTCGGATTCGAAGGTTTTTCCCCGGATTCGGATTCTAGAATTGCAAATCTGGCTGGATTCGGATTCTAGAATTGCAAATTCGGATTTAAGAAATCCAAAAATTGGGTTCATTCGAAGGTTCCGGATTCGAGAAATTTAAAGCATGTGGATTCGGATTCGAATCCTTTCATTTATGGTAACATCAAAATTTAAGTAATCTTTTTTTCTCCTACTGATAAAAGTTTCTGGCCTCTTACCAAAAAATTTCTAATAATTTCTGTAAATTTATTCCTTTATTCGCTCTGACAGTATTGTAGCTAACCCTCCTTTTTGAAAAGGCTAATCTCTTCAACTAATTCCACCCTGGAAGGCTTTATCTTCCTTAATCTTATTCTTCCTCTCGGGTGTTCTATGTTTCAACCTGTAATCACACATGATCGAGTTCATGAGATCCTAAGATTTATGAATGGCATTCCTCCTCGAATTTTGAGGGAATGTGCGTCTGAGCTAGATGCTGTCCTTGTTCCACTCTGCCCTCTATTCCTTAATACTAGGGATGGAGTGAAGTATCGGTATCGGTATCGGCATATTTTTAAGTATCGGTATCGACAATTACAGTATCGGTAAATTTTTTGGACAAGAGTAAAGTATCGGTATCGGTAGTAGTACCGGCATATTTTTAGGTATCGGTATCGGTAAAAATTTTGGTATCGCTCCATCCCTACTTAATACTAATACTTTCCCTATGTGCTTGAAGGGCGCATATGTTCAGACGATTACAAGAAAGGTAGCCGTTCTAATCCTTCTAACTATCGTCCTATAGCTCTCACTTGTATTCTGTTTAAAATCTTTGAAACTCTCCTCAACTTTCATTTCCCAGATTATCTAAAATCTCATTCCATCCGAATGTGGATTCGGCGATTTTTTTCATGGATTCGTATTCGAGAAATTCCAAAATCAACTGGATTCGATTCGGATTCGAGAATTCTAAAATTGATTGGATTCGGATTCGAAAAATTCAAAATTAGCTGAATTCGGATTCGATTCGAAAGCTGCCGGATTCGCCCATGACTGGTATATATGCATCCTTAACAAAAAAACAAAAAAAAATATATATATATATATATATATATATATATATATATATATATATATATATATATATATATATATATATATATATATATATATATATATATATATATATATATATATATAATATATATATATAATCAGGAACTTAACACTTTCACCCAACACAATTTGAATAATAAGCTATAACAGAAAATTGTTTCCTTCCTATTTCAACGAGAATACAAATGCAAAAGAAAATCTTGTACAGCATTTTGAAACGTGTATAATAAGTAGACAAGAATTGTTTTGAAAGAACTTTTTGAGAAATGATGTGATACAATAAGCAGAGAAAACACCACTGTTGTTAATGAGGCCGTATATA
>SEYY01019671.1:172500-175000 GCA_009176605.1 Armadillidium nasatum
TATATATATATATATATATATATATATATATATATATATATATATATATATATATATATATATATATATATGAAATAAACCACAACTCCTTATATTTGTATCAGGTTATTATTATTAAATGACGAATGGTATAATGACGCCCTATGAAAGGAAGGAAAGGAAAAGTTATATTAAAAACAAATAAAAAAACTACTGAACTGCCCTCCCGATCCTGATAATGAAACAAGGCAAATAACTTTTTTTATTTCCCTGGAGGACCTCTGACTCGAGTCACCTAGGGTGATAGAATCCTTTGAAGACATGACCTACTTCTTGTGAGAGGGAGAATGTCGGGAAAGTAAAGAGTTTATATATATATATATATATATATATATATATATATATATATATATATATATATATATATATATATATATATATATATATATATATATATATATATATATATATATATATATATATATATATCCCCAGAGTAGGCTCGTTAGCCTGTTACTCGGGCCAGCATCACTCTCCATCTTTCTCTGTTTTCCTGAACAAGCCCATCTATCAATCATCTCATTTGGGGCATCTGGTGTCTTCTTAGTGAGTCTTTGACTGAGTCCTTCCATCTCTTCCTGGGTCTTCTCTTCTAGGTCTAGTTCCCTCAGGACTCTACTCCAATCTCCTTCTAGCGACTCTTTCCTTCTGCATTCTTTCCACTTGTCTCCACCATCCCAACTTTGCTGCATCTTTTTTGTTAATCATAGATCTTACCCCTACATATTCTCTGATTCTCTTGTTTGTCACACTATCCATTATTTTATAATAGTCATTTCAGCCATCTGTATTTTATTTTCATCTCTCGTTATCATACTCCAGGTCTCTGCACCATACAACAGAATTGGTGTCAGAACTCCTTCAAAGATGACTCTTTTCATCTCCACTCCCATCTGTCTGTCTTTTAAGCCAGGGTACACCGCCCTTACTGTTCTACCATATTGTTCTATTCTACTTATCTCCTCTTCCTCCAAGATATTTATATCTTTCCACATTTTTTGTTTCCTTTCCCTCAATCTCCACCCTTAACTTCTCTCCTTCCCCTCGCGACTCACTATCATTATCTTTGTTTTATCAACATTTACACTTAAACCGACTTTTTTTAATTTATTTGAGAAACATATTACCACCACTCTTACCTTACTCTCATCTTCGCTCCAACACGCCAGATCATCTGCGTACGCCATGATATCTCCGTTAAGGTCCTGAACTTCTTCCCTAATCTCTCTTATTACCACGCCCAAAAATGCCACAAACAAGACGGAAAACAAAACGCTACCCTGCTTTACTCCAGTCATTACACAAAACCATTCTTTGTTCTCATATCCCGTTCTGATGTTACATTCATCGTTTTTATACATACTCTCCAAAGCATTCCTCAGTCTTCCTCTTATCCCACAGACTTTCTCCATACTTTCCCATAGCTTTCCTCTAGGTATTGAATCAAATGCATTTTTAGATCAATAAAAACAATGTGTACATCTTTTTGTTGTACTCCCATTACCTTTTCCTTCGTCATTCTTAATGCAAACATAAGATCTGTGGTACTCCTATTTCTTCGATAACCATATTGGTCCTCCCCAAGTTGATGCTCTACCACTGATCTTAATCTTTTTTCCAGTATTCTCTCATAGGCCTTGGCTTGGTGGTTTATTAAGGATTTGCCTCTATATTTTTACAGTTTTCCTTGAATATAGGTATTATTATTGTTTCCCCCCAACATTTTGGCACCCTACTACTATTTATTATTATTATTACTGTCTTTACTTTTCATATTGATATCTTTATAAAAAGAATATTTTTAAATTTCTGTAATTGAAATTAGTTTTGGAATTAATACTATCAGCTTTATAACTATTCTATTATTATTACTATATCATTACCATAATTATTATATTATTACGATTATTTTATAAATTGTTAATATTTTCTCATTATTATTAATATTATTATTATTATTATTATTATTATTATTAAATTATTTTATTTATATTATTATTGTTATTAATGCTGTTATTAATGAAACTATCATTTTTGTAATTACTATTATTATTATTATTACCAGTGTTTCTGAAAATTCTTAGCAAAGTTGACATACTTTTGTTAGAATTGGAATTGTCATTTCTATTATCATTATTACTAATTTTATCAGATTTATTATTTTAATTAGCATTATTATTATTCCTTTTGTTGCATTATATGAATCATATTAGTATTTACATCTTATTAAATAAATTAAAATTTTTTTCCATCTATTAAACTTTCTTGGCTCAATGAAAAACAATGTGTATCCCCTTAGTAAACTTCTTTTCAGAGAATTGGAGAGTCACTTTATTATTATTATTATTATTATTAGTGGAGGACCTACTGTATTATTGTAAAATTGTAAAACAAAAATTTATGAAAATATGAAATTAATTGTTCCGCATTTTCACTTATTTTATCCACATATTCTTGCTCT
>SEYY01019671.1:180000-189542 GCA_009176605.1 Armadillidium nasatum
AATATCATGTTTTAATGCATTTCAACATATCTTTATATTTTCAATAAATATTCAAAAATCACCAACCTGTGAGTCATTTTAAAATTAACTTTTCATGTATAAAGTTTGTGATTTTTATGAATTTCAGCATATTTTGTCTTTATATTTTCAAAATAGTCAAATACAGGGATGTTATACTGAATATATATATATATATATATATATATATATATATATATATATATATATATATATATATATATATATATATATATATATATATATATATATATATATATATATATATATATATATATATATATATATATATATATATATATGGGTCAATGAATTGGAATCTGTATCAAGAATCAGAAGAATAGCAATTTTTCTGAAATCAGAATTGAACAAGTGAAATTTCAGAATTCAAAAAGCATAAATTTTTTATTTTTTTTAATAAGTTTAATCAAATATTTACAGTTGATATATATTTAAAATATTGTGTATTATTTTCTTTTAATGTTTTGACTTGCAACTAACATAGGATAAATTTAAATAAAAATTTATAAAGTTTTAGTAAGATATTAAATTTAAAGAAAAGTATAAATTAAAACATATAAAGTATAAAATATACTTTAATATTAAAAATTGAAACCGATTGACTTACCCTAGTTTGTGAACGGTTAATAATTTTTTTATTAATAAAATTAAAGACCTGTAAGTATTTAAATTTAAATATTAATATAAAAATAGTTAGAATAGACACTTTTTATATCATATCACAGTAGATGATATTAACATGTATAACATTAAATTATATTTATTCAGATAATTTTATTTTATAAATCTGAATAAAAAAATGTAGATCAAATAATTTTTTATTACAGTAATCCTACCCCTTGGTACTTAATAAAAAACCTTAATCATAACTTTTAATATATATATATATATATATATATATATATATATATATATATATATATATATATATATATATATATATATATATATATATATATATATATATATATATTGTTTAGATCTTTATTAAAGTCCAACCTACCTACTGTTTCTCAGCCAACATTCATATTTTATAAGGCCCTATGATGATGTCTTCACAATGGGATGTATTCTTGTGTATACATAAAAAGCCACACATTACCAACAATCGCTCATAAAACCCAGTTTCATTAAGTAAAATATATCTTGTAATGTTACATTTCTCCTAACACACACACACATAATAATTAATAAATAAATATGAACCTAACTACTTTTTTGAGTGATTTTGAAACATTCCTACATGCATTACTAATACATGCCTATTATATATATATATATATATATATATATATATATATATATATATATATATATATATATATATATATATATATATATATATATATATATATATATATATATATATATATATAGAAAACTAAAACATTGACATCTCATCTCATTTTAATTAACTGTTTCTTGCAGATACAGTGTGACACCTATTTTAGCAAGATTTGCTAAAAGAACCTTCAGGATGTTTCGAAAATTTTTGCAGATTGTCTTCACATGATTTTGAATACTTACTCAAGAATATTTCACCCTATTCATGTTCGACATATTCTCATTTAGGCACTGTTGATATTGAAGAAGAAATTCTTGCACCATGTTCTTGGGGGCATGAGCAAGGCAACATGTCTTCCCTTTTACCACTACAGAACATACCGAGAAAATCCAGTTATGAAACAAAGAATTTTAGAGATGAATTCGCTGAATATTTTACCGCAGTTGGTAAAGTTGCATGGCAACATAATTACTCTTAATTATTGATTAAGATCTTCTATTATTTTCTTTATATTGGTAAATGTTTTGAAGATATTTTTGTACAATTTTTTATTTCAATGAATAGATTTTAAATATATTCTTTAAATACAATTTACAAGATAAGCTTTTGTTTTTGTATCCATAGTTTTAAATTTATAATTTAATGTGTGCATGTCAAATTCATACAATTTATTTTACATAACTTTTTTTTTCCTTATTTAGTACTTCCGGTTCAATGGATCCCTAAGTTTTTTTTTTCATGAAATTGTAAAAGTTGCGCAACACTAATTTAATGACTACATTCAAACATAATTGGTCAAGAAGTAGTAGTAGTAGTATTTTTTTTTTTTTTTTTAGCAATTATATATTAATAAACATTGATTTTTTTTATAAAAAAAAGTAACCATCAAAAATCAAATATATTTTATAATCAAATAGTAGGGTAGAAACAAATCATTTACAATTAAAATATTTATTGTAAACGTTTTTATAAATATTTTTAAAGAAAATGGCAAATAAAGGATTTTTTTTTTCCATTGACAAGAGAAATATAAAAGTCTAAATACTCTAAAAATCATGAAGCTTTTGATAGTAGTAAATTCCATTTCAGTCAAAATACACTCCTAAATAGACGATTATCAACACAACCTGAAAATAGAATTAAAACTATAAAGACCTAGCACTGTGTTTGGGGTGAAAGAATTTAAAAAACGTACATTCTATGTCGTAAGAGACGCATAAAAGGACAAGGATAAGATTTGAAGAAATGAGATGTTTCAAAATCTTCCTGTTAAGGAGAGATTCGAAAACTTTAGAAAGAATATGGAATATTCTCCTCCATGCCTCGGTAATGCGCTCGGAAGCAATATTCATTCTTTCTGTTACTTCACCTCCTACCCACTCCCATGTCAATGACTCCACCCTTCATTACTCTTTTCAATTTGAAAGGCGCCCATACCAACAGCAGTTAATAGACACAAGGATGGTAGGTAGTCTTGGAGCAACTAACCTATGATTTAACTCATTTTAAATTGGGGCAGTGTAAACATGGTCATTTTCAATGCCACCAAAACTCAATTCCTCCATCTTTCTACTCGACACAATCTTCCACACAACTATGACATCTTTGAAAACACTCATCTCAAACATTCATCTTTCCTTAATATTGTTGGTGTTTCCTTTTCTTGTGATCTTTCTTGGAAAGATCACATTACTTCTCTTTATAAATAAGCTTCTAAGAGGTTGGGTGTTCTGAGGCACCTTTGTAATTTCTTCACACTACCCTAGTTGTTTGTTCTTTATAGGGATGTTGTTGGCCCCTGTATGGAGTATGTTTCACACATCTGGGGTGGTTCCACTCATACAGTTCTCCTTGAAAAGGTGGAGTCTAGGGTTTTTCATCTTAACTCTCCTGCTCCAATTCGCTCGTCTCTTTCTGTCCGTCGAATTGTTGCATCAGTCTCTCTCTATGCTATCGCTATTACAATTGACATTGCTCTTCTGAACTCTCTCATTGCATACCTCCTCACTTTAGAGAAGAGCTCATTCGACATCTTTCTACATGGTCTCATCCTTTCTCTGTCCAATGCTCTGACCCCAGACTTAACCGCTATGCTCAATCTTACATGTACTCTTCTGGAAAAGTCTGTTACACACTCCCTTTATCTATTTTCCAAACTTATGATTTACATACCTTCAAACGCAGTGCATCAGAACATGTCGACCTTTAATCGTACCATATTTGATTAATAATTTATTTGAAATTAATTAAATTAGAAATATAATCATTTTAATACAAATTTCAGTTACATACCTCGATTTTCAATTTTATTTAATTGATTTTCATTATTAATTGTTTCAACCATTGATTGTTCACACAGTTGCTTTTCTAGAAATTTCATATTCTGAAATGATATATATATATATATATATATATATATATATATATATATATATATATATATATATATATATATATATATATATATATATATATACTATATATATATATATATATATATATATATATATATATATATATATGTGATCATAATTATAATCTAATTTATAATAACCACCTCTGTATAAATGTTGAAGCAATATATATATTGGTGAAAGAAACAGAGCTCAAAGTTCCGTAGGTACTGAGTTACACCAGTTGCAAACTCGAAGCTATTTCCGTTTTCAAATTGGACTTCAAAACAATTTTTTTATGTCCCTAATCTAAATTTTCAACAATTAAAAACAATTCGTAAAGCATACCACCATACACATTCTATAGAGAAAAGACAGAGGAATCCAATAGTGAAAGAAATAGAGCTCAAAGTCCAGTAGGTACTGAGTTACACCAGTTGCAAATTGAAAGTTATTTCTGTTTTGAAATTGGACTTCAAAACAATTTTTTTAATGTCTTTAATCTAAGTTTTCAACAATAAATACAATTCATAAAACAAAATAAAGCATACCACCATACACATTCTATAGAGAAAAGACAGAGGAATCCATTGGTGAAAGAAACAGAGCTCAAAGTCCCGTAGGTACTGAGTTACACCAGTTGCAAATTCGAAGTTATTTCCGTTTTCAAATTGGACTTCAAAACAATTTTTTTAATGTTCCTAATCTAAGTTTTCAACAATAAAAAACAATTCGTAAAGCATACCACCATACACATTCTCTATAGAGTCTTCAAGCACTGGAAGTTTGTACTCACTCAATATATTTCTGCAAAACCCGAGGATTCTCAGGATTTGTCTTTGGGTGTCCTGGCTGGATCATTATCTCCTAACAACTTCGAACTGATTTCTGAGTTTCGTACTTACGAAGCCGCTATCCAGTCCTTGACAAAAAAAAAAAAAAAAAAGATTCAGCTTAAAAAAAAAAGATTCAGCTTCAAAAAACAAAAGATTCAGCTTCAAAAAAAAGATTCAGCTTCAAAAAACAAAAGATTCAGTTTCAAAAAACAAAAGATTCAGCTTCAAAAAACAAAAGATTCAGCTTCAAAAAAAAAATCAAAAGATTCAGCTTCAAAAAAAAAAGATTAAGCTTCAAAAAATAAAGATTCAGCTTCAAAAAACAAAAGATTCAGCTTCAAAAAGCTTCAAAAATAAAAGATTCAGCTTCAAAAAACAAAAGATTCAGCTTCAAAAAACTAAAGATTCATCTTCATCGAAGAGTTCAGTGAGAATAAACCAAAAATCCAAAACACAGCCTTATATACTACAGATCTGTGTTCGTATGTTTGTTTCGCTGGTTGGTTGATTCCGTATAAAACACCTCATATATATATATATATATATATATATATATATATATATATATATATATATATATATATATATATATATATATATATATATATATATATATATATATATATATATATATATATATATCAGACTGCAGTTTCAACCACACAAATATTTCAAAAACTACTGAACCTACGTAAAAAAGGAAAACATTTTTGGAATCCTTGTCGAAATTTAGGTAGGAAAAGTGTAAAATGTTTGAAAATAAATTTAAAAAAAAATGGGTTTGTACGACAACTGATGACGTAACAAACTTAAATTTGGTGTTATACTGAACATTTGTCTACGGGGGCTCTGCCCCCCGTACCACCCGACCCGTGAGTGATGATGATACTGTAGACAACTTTTCCTGTCGACGATTTGGGGTATTTCCCATTTTTTCCAATTTCGAAAAAAATGAAAAAACCGGACTGCCAAACGTACGATTCTCCCGAGAATTTAAAAAAAGTAAAAGACCTAGAAGAGGTTGGGTGAGTGGGGTCGGGGAGTAATTAAGGGATTAGATATCATTCTCTCTCTTGGACCTTCCCTGGGATCGTTACCCCATAACCTCGTAACCTCACGTCTTCAGGTATTATTGCTCTTATTGTATTTTATTATTATTATTATTATTATTATTATTATTATTATTATTATTATTATTATTATTATTGTTATTATCGTTATATATATAGTATATGTTACTTGTTTATTGTTTATTGCAGAAATAATTCAAAAAGCAAAAGATTCAGCTTCAAAAAACAAAAGATTCAGCTTCAAAAAAAAAAAGATTCAGCTTCAAAAAACAAAAGATTCAGCTTCAAAAAACAAAAGATTCAGCTTCAAAAAACAAAAGATTCAGCTTCAAAAAACAAAAGATTCAGCTTCAAAAACTAAAGATTCATCTTCATCGAAGAGTTCAGTGGGAATAAACCAAAAATTCCAAAACACAGCCTTATATACTACAGATCTGTGTTCGTATGTTTGTTTCGCTGGTTGGTTGATTCGTATAAAACACCTCATATATATATATATATATATATATATATATATATATATATATATATATATATATATATATATATATATATATATATATATATATATATATATATATATATATATATATATATATATATCAGACTGCAGTTTGAACCACACAAATATTTCAAAAAACTACTGAACCTACGTAAAAAAGGAAAACATTTTTGGAATCTTTGTCGAAATTTAGGTAGGAAAAGTTAAAATGTTTGAAAATAAATTTTAAAAAAAATAGGTTTGAACGACAACTGATGACGTACAAACTTAAATTTGGTGTTTTACCGAGCATTTGTCTACGGGGGGCTCTGCCCCCCGTACCACCGATCTGTTAAGGTTGATGATACTGTAGACAACTTCTCTGTCGACGATTTGGGGTATTTCCCATTTTTCCAATTTCGAAAAAAATTAAAAAACCGGACTGCCAAACGTACGATTCTCCCGAGCCTTTAAAAAAAGTAAAAGACCTAGGAGAGGTTGGGTGAGTGGGGTCGGGGAGTAATTAAGGGTTAGATATCAATTCTCTCTCTTGGACCTTCCCTGGGATCGTTACCCCATAACCTCGTAACCTCACGTCTTCAGGTATTATTGCTCTTATTGTATTTTATTATTATTATTATTATTAATATTATTTATTATATTTTTATTTTAATTTTTTTTTTTTTTTTTTTTTTTTTTTTTTTTTTTTTTTTTATTTATATATAATAATAAGATTCAGCTTCAAAAACAAAAGATTCAGCTTCAAAAAACAAAAGATTCAGCTTCAAAAAAAAGATTCAGCTTCAAAAAACAAAAGATTCAGCTTCAAAAAAAAAGATTCAGCTTCAAAAAACAAAAGATTCAGCTTTAAAAACTAAAATTCATCTTCATCGAAGATTTCAGTGAGAATAAACCAAAAATAAAAAAAAGCTTTATATACTACAGATCTGTGTTCGTATGTTTGTTTCGCTGGTTGGTTGATTCCGTATAAAATACCTCATATATATATATATATATATATATATATATATATATATATATATATATATATATATATATATATATATATATATATATATATATATATAATAATAAGTTTCCACACAAATATTTAAAAATACTGAACCTACGTAAAAAAAATTTTTGGAATCCTTGTCGAAATTTAGGTAGGAAAGTGTAAAATGTTTGAAAATAATTTTAAAACAAATGGTTTGAACGACAACTGATGAGTAACAAACTTAAATTTGGTGTTATAGCGAACATTTGTCTACGGGGGCTTTGCCCCCGTACCCCCGACCTGTTTAAGGTTGATGATACTGTAGACAACCTTTCCTGTCGACGATTTGGGGTATTTCTCCAATTTCGAAAAAAATGAAAAAAACCGGACTGCCAAACGTACGATTCTCCCGAGCCTTTAAAAAAGTAAAAGACCTAGAAGAGGTTGGGTGAGTGGGGTCAGGGAGTAATTAAGGGTTAGATATCATTCTCTCTCTTGGACCTTCCCTGGGATCGTTACCCCATAACCTCGTAACCTCACGTCTTCAGGTATTATTGCTCTTATTGTATTTTATTATTATTATTATTATTATTATTATTATTATTATTATTATTATTATTATTATTTTTTTTTATTATTGTTATTTTTTTTATTTTTTTTAATAAATAATTTGTTAAAAAATAAAGATTCGCTTCAAAAAAAAAAAGATTCAGCTTCAAAAAAATTAAAATTTCAGCTTCAAACAAAAGATTCAGCTTCAGCTTCAAAAAACAAAAGATTCAGCTTCAAAAAACTAAAGATTCATCTTCATCGAAGAGTTCAGTGGGAATAAACCAAAAATCCAAAACACAGCCTTATATACTACAGATCTGTGTTCGTATGTTTGTTTCGCTGGTTGGTTGATTCCGTATAAAATACCTCATATATATATATATATATATTATATATATATATATATATATATATATATATATATATATATATTATATAATATATATATATATATATATATATATATATATATATATCGACTGCAGTTTGAACCACACAAATATTTAAAAAACTACTGAACCTACGTAAAAAAGAAAACATTTTTGGAATCCTTGTCGAAATTTAGGTAGGAAAAGTGTTAAAATGTTTGAAAATAATTTTAAAAAAATGGGTTTGACGACAACTGATGAGGTAACAAACTTAAATTTGGGTTATAGCGAACATTTGTCTACGGGGGGCTTTGCCCCGTACCACCCGACCTGTTAAGGTTGATTGATACTGTAGACAACTTTCTGTCGACGATTTGGGGTATTTCCAATTTTTTCCAATTTCGAAAAAATGAAAAAAACGGACTGCCAAACGTACGATTCTCCCGAGCCTTTAAAAAAAGTAAAAGACCTAGAAGAGGTTGGGTGAGTATGGTCGGGGAGTAATTAAGGGTTAGATATCATTCTCTCTCTTGGACCTTCCCTGGGATCGTTACCCCATAACCTCGTAACCTCACGTCTTCAGGTATTATTGCTCTTATTTATTATTATTATTATTATTATTATTATTATTATTATTTAGTGACTTTTATAGTGTTAACTTCTTGGCGTCGATTGCCTTTGATATTATTGTAGAATAATTAAAAGTAAAAGATTTGCTTCAAAAAACAGCTTACAAGACATTCAGCTTCAAAAAGCAAAACATTCAGTTCAAAAAAAAAATTCGGTTCAAAAACAAAAGATTCAGCTTCAAAAACTAAAGATTCATTCATCGAAGAATTCAGTGGGAATAAACCAAAAATCCAAAACACAGCCTTTATACTACAGATCTGTGTTCGTATGTTTGTTTCGCTGGTTGGTTGATTCGTATAAAAACCTCATATATATATATATATTATATAAATATATATATTATATATATATATATATATATTATATTATATATATATATATTATTATATATATATTATATTATATATTCAGACTGCAGTTTGAACCACACAAATATTTCAAAAACTACTGAACCTACGTAAAATAGGAAAACATTTTTGGAATCCTTGTCGAAATTTAGGTAGGAAAAGTGTAAAATGTTTGAAAATAAATTTTAAAAATGGGTTTGAACGAAACTGATAGGTAAAAACTTAAATAACGACATTTGTCTACGAGGGGCTCTGCCCCCGTACCACCCGACTGTCGTGATGATACTGTTACAACTTTTCCTGTCGACGATTTGGGTATTTCTATTTTTTCCATTTCGAAAAAATGAAAAAAACCGGACTGCAAAACGTACGATTCTCCCGAGCCTTTAAAAAAAGTAAAAGACCTAGAAGAGGTTGGGTGAGTGGGGTCGGGGAGTAATTAAGGGTTAGATATCATTCTCTCTCTTGGACCTTCCCTGGGATCGTTACCCCATAACCTCGAACCTCAAGTCTTCAGGTATTATTGCTCTTATTGTATTTTATT
>SEYY01019672.1:0-10000 GCA_009176605.1 Armadillidium nasatum
TGTGGCGTGAAACCCATGAAAACGCTTTAGGCAGATATTGTAACTGCTTTTGCCAAGTATAAACCTTATTCTATTAAAATTTAGCCTACAAATTAATAAAAGAAATTAATAAAGAACTCACCATTTAAAATATTCTGTAAATGTAAAGTAACGGGATTTATTTGATTTCCAAAGTAAATTAACTTGGATGTTTGGCTTTTTCGTTTAAGTTCATAGGTAAATTATTAAAGTAGTAAACTAGGTTACTTTTCAGCCAATGTAGGAACACAACTTCCAACCCAAACAAGCAAGAACTCTCAAAAACTCTGCTTAAAACCTAAGGACCATTTATACAGTAAAGTCTAGTCAATCATTCAATTCAAACTAATATCTAACTCAACCCCAAAGGCAAACAAATGTCAATTTAATAGGTCAAGTTAGGCCCCAACTTCTTTACAAAGCTCTTTAAGGTTTCCAACCCTAAGGGAAAGAAAGTATATATAACTACAATATGGCTATAGTAATTTAAATGTTGAAATGCGGAAGTACTCATCTTTCTCGACGACTTCTTCAAGTATAAGAGTATTCTGTATTAGTTAAAATATTTCAAAGACATAATTGTAATAACTACTTACTATATCAACGTTAAAATTGCAAGTCAGTAACGGCATCGCTTTCAAGCGTGTGCAGCTAGTCAAAACATGATTCTTTTATGGCGTATTTGATACTTTAAAAGTCATTTAATTAAATATAAAATATAAGGATTCTCAATTATATATATATATATATATATATATATATATATATATATATATATATATATATATATATATATATATATATATATATATATATATATATATATATATATATATATATATATATATATATATATATATATATATATATATATATATATATATATATATATATATATATTAGAGAGAGAGAGAGGTATCGTGCTAGATCAAATATAATTTCGAAATATTGAAACATCGATATATCAATGCAAATTTTTAACATTTATGATATTATTACTTAGCTTTCATTTCACTTATACCTATTATTATTATTATTATTATTATTTTTATTATTATTATTATTATTATTATTATTATTATTATTATTATTATTATTATTATTTAGTTTTTTAGCGTACTTAGTTCCTTATCATAACCTGAACAACCGAAGTTTGAAGGGTGATACAGGCCTAACTGATTGATGGATCTTTTCCGTTAGATTAGGCCTACTGCCATATAACACCATGTATATATATATATATATATATATATATATTATATATATATATATATATATATATATATATATATATATATATATATATATATATATATATATATATATATATATATATATATATATATATATATATATATATATATATATATATATATATTATATATATATATATATATATATATATATAGTATATATAATAAGCAGTAGGCTTGTATTCCACGGCAACGTTCCATCAATCAGTTAGGCCTGTATCACACGGCAAACTTCGGTCGTTCAGGCTATGATAAGTCGAACTAAGTACGCTAGAAAACAAAATAATAATAATAATAATAATAATAATAATAATAATAATAATAATAATAATAATAATAATAATAATAATAATAATAATAATAATAGGCGTAACTGGATAAAAGCAAAATAATAATACAAGTGTCAAAAAATTTGCATTGATATATCGATGTTTTGATATATCGATATTTCTATATATCGAAGGTTGTAGTCATGGTTGTAGTACATTGCAGAAAAATAACAGAACAGTAGAAGGACAAATATGGCAACCTGGTATTCAGTTGGTTTTAGTATTTTTGTACAAACGAAGGCCAATCTAAGAACAGTTGCTTCGTCATTCGGAGTAAAAATATCAGTTTTTTTTTCCTTTTTTTAATGGTTTTACTTTTTATTATATATTTTAATTACGCATCCGTGAAAGAAAGTTATGTGTAGAATGTATTTAAACATATTTTGACATATTTTCAATACAGTGAAAAATAGAGAGGTTCGTGCCAGATTGAATTATTACCATATATATATATATATATTAGGGATGGAGCGATACCATAATTTTTACCGATACCGATACCTAAAAATTACCAGATACCGATACCGATACCGATACCGATACCGGTATCGGTATCGGAAAATATGCCGATACTACTACCGATACCGATACTTTACATTATCCAAAAAATTTGCCGATACCGATACTGAAAAGGTACCGATACCGATACCGATACCAGTATCGGAAAATATGCCGATACTTGCCAATACCGATACCGATACCGATACTTCACTCCATCCCTATATATTATTATTATATATATAATATATATATATATATTATATATATATATATATATATATATATATATATATATATATATATATATATATAGGCTTAGGTGTAGATTGTTTCTGAGCTTCAATATTTTTTATGTCAATATTTTATTTTAATCGATACTTTTATACCTAACGAATTTCAATTTACCTTTGACTGTTCAAGATATAAGTGTAATTCTTTTCAGTTCAGATACCTTAAATTTTGGTTGTTATAAACTATAAGTACATTAAAATTATTATTATTATTTAGGTTAAATCACGGCATCTTCGGTAGTTCAGGTTATGATAAGTCGAATTAGGTTCTGCTAGAAAAGTAAGCAATAATAATTGTGTGTGTCTAGTGTAATAGTACCTCTGGCAACGTTCTTGTTTACGTTAGGCTTCTCTGATATTTTTGATTATCGATATTTCGGACAATCGAAAGTCAGAAACAATCTATACCTTTACCATATATATATATATATATATATATGGGTCATTTAATGTGAAATCACCCACAGTTTGGTGAAAAAAAAAAACCTTGATTTCTTCAATTTCCATGAAAGCTGCCGTATTTACAGATGTTGAGAAAATAAGAGTGGTCTTTATTCTAAGTTCATAGCTCAAGCTGAAATCTATAGACTTTAAGTCATATACTTAAAAGTATCGATTCCAGCTTCAGCAGCTCAGCCTTTGGAGTGTTTGGATGCTTAAAAAACTTAGCAAGTAATACTGAGATAACCTAAATTATTACTTGCAGTATATAGTAAAGTTTGTTTATATATTTGGGATTATTGTTAATTTGAATCATTAATATTTAAAATAATATGCCATCTTTTGGAAAAAAGAGAAAGAAGAAGAAAAATAATAGTCCAAATAAAAAAGGCAAAGGTCACTTAAGTAATTTGGAAACAGATTAATCTCCATTTCTGGAACATAGGAACATAGGAAAATAGAGACAGTTAGAAGCCACAAGGGCCTATCGAGACTGTCCCAGTCCAAACAAATAATAACTACTAATACATGCACAAAAGACTAGGTCTATCCCATCCTAGTTATCAGTTCATTCATGCATAGTCATGCATAGATAAAAGTAAAACTAAACCCCATTACACATGCAATACTCAATGAACCATCACCCACTACAAAAAACTGCCATAAGGCTTAGTCATAGGTTGATCTGTTGATCCAAAAATTCATATATACCCGCCAATTTGGCTTAGTCAGATTGTTCTATATAATACCCAAACCATCCATATATCTATCTAGCCCCTTTTTAAATTTGACAAGAGAATCACAGTCAACAATCTCTTGTGGCAACTGATATATCGGGATCAATGGAAGATATCCAGGAAATTATATAACAGGCTGATGTCAACCTAATGCAACAATTTCCAAAAAACTTGACTGGAAAGAAGACTCAAAAAGTGAGAGAAAATAAACAGAATGACTTTCAAGGTTTTAAAACAACACAAAAAGATTCTTTTCCATCAGATAAAGCAGTGCAAAGAAATAGAACACATAATATCAATAAAAAAAAGGATTATTCTGTAGTTCCAGAGTATATTCGTTTCTTATACATACAATCAACTGAGGGTAATATAGATTTGAAAAAGATTCATCCTTTTGGACTTAAAAAGGGAATAGAGTTAATCACTGATGGTCCTATCATGTCAGCTAAATTTTGTAGATCTGGTAGTCTGCTGATTGAAACATATATATACTGTAATTATAATTAGAGAAAAAAATTTGCAGCAGCTAAAACCTTAATTAATCAAACTATTCAAATTAAAGTGACTCCAGCATATAATATTAATACAACCCAGGGAACAATTTATGCCCCAGAACTTGAGTCTATCTAATGATGAATTATTGAGGTCTCTCAACACAAAAGGTAATATCTGCAAGAGCAATAGTAAGAGGCTAAGAAAAATCTCCAACAAATATAATAGTTTTAACCTTTGGTATGTTGGATATCCCACAGCAAATATTCTGTGGATACTTATCACATAGTGTACAACAATACTACCCGAATCCATTGCGATGCTTCGTTTGTCAAAGATTTGGGCATAGAGGGAAATTTTGCAAAAACGGTAAGATGTGGATTCTGTTCTCAGTCACATTTAACAGAAAAGTGTGAAAGAAATATACAAAGTGAATGTGTAAATTGTAGTGATGAGCATCCCTCTTATTCAAGGGAATGTTCACATTATCTAAGAGAAAATAAAATTGTTCATATAAAAATAAATAACAAAACAACTTTCAATAATGCAAGGAAAATTTATAATAGCAGATTTAGTAACTTGAATTCTACTGTGGAACATACTTCTTATGCTGCGACACTACATAGACAGGAACAAGGGAATAATATCCAACATGAAAATTTAGAAAGAAATGACCATTTGAAATTACAAACTAGGGAGATAAATCAGTTGAATAGTATGCAAACAGAAAAGTTAATTAGTGGGTTGGGATTGATCTTCCAGTCTAGATCATCTCCAAAAGAAAAAATTATTGCATAATCTATATGACATTTTAACAAATCTAAACATATAGAGTTCCTTTTACTAAAGAAGAAAGTTGCAAGTTTTTATTTGGAGAGGGTTTACAAACGGAAGTAATACATATAATTCAACATATAATAATGGATATCAAACTTAACATCCATCAATGGAATATTAGAGAAATTAATATGAATAGACTTTTTTTTAGAATATATATATATATATATATATATATATATATATATATATATATATATATATATATATATATATATATATATATATATATATATATATATATATATATATATATATATATATATAGAAAAAAATACTTCAATTTTTGCTTTGCAAGAAACATACTTGGATGAGGATAAGGATGTTAATTTCAAAAATTATGAATTATTTAGAAAGGATAGGAATGTAAATGGGGGAGGGGTGGTGTTGGGAGTACATGAAGTCAATAAACTGCCAAAGATTAAATATTAACATAGATTTTGAAGTTGTAGCAATTGAAATTTTCTTTGTATCAAATTCTTTGAAGATTTTTAATGTACCTATGAACCAACTGGGGCCCTGGCCAACCCCAGCCCCGGCTAAAAATCAGGGAAAACCGGGGTTTGCCAGCTGGGGTTAAAATGGCAAATTATACTTAAAGGGACAGTCCAGTTTCAAAATTTAATAAAAATTTTCAGCTGATTCTGCTGAAATTTTCAGTGTATATAGATTTTTTACTGGTAAGAAAAGTCCATTTCTAGCTTTTTTCTGAGTATTACGGTTAAAAAAAATTTTTTTTTGGGGGGAAATTTTACCCTTTTTCAAAAGAATGGCAGGGCCAAACCACTTTTTGGAATAAGCTGAAAGTTGGACTATTTCTTCAAAATTCTATGGGCTACAAAAGCTTGTGAATAGACTTTTGTTCCCAGAGTTATAGAAAAAATGTTATAAGCTAAAAACTGACCAACTATGGAAAAAAAAATCCACCTTTTCGGACAAAATTTTTTAAAAAAAAAAATATAATAACATCTCTTATTTTTGGTGGATATATAGAGGAGGGGTGGGGCTACATATTCCTCTATATACTTTATTTGATGCGATTCGTTGGTTTCGAGATGTAGCCTTCAAAAAGGTCCATTTGAGAGGCTATATCCTTGCTTCAAACAAATAGCATTTAATAATGCACTAAATAAATGTTGTTGCCCTGTCCCTACTCTAAACAATATTCACAAATAAAATAATTAGTAGTTAGCGTTTTTTTAAAATAATTTTTTCCTCCAGAAGGGTATGGTTTTTGCAAAAAAAAATTTCAAGTGCTTATAGCTTTTTTCTAGACGTGATATCAAAAATCTATTCCCACCAATGCAAGAAATTGGAGGCTAAGATTATTCAATTAAATTTTCAGCTCATGTGGACCAGTGGTTTGACCCAGTTATTCATTTTTTTTCAACTTTGGGTCCAAATAACTTTCAAACCATTATAGGCTCAGAAAAATGCTCGAAATCAAGAACTGTGAAAAAATGCATATACCTTGAAAATTTCAGCTCAATAAGTCAAATAAAAAAAAAAAAAAATTCAAACAAAATATAAGAAAATTAAGATTTTTTCTTTTCTGTTTCTTTTGACTGCTCCTTTTCTGTTTGTGAATGTTCATCTTTGTGTTTTGATTTTAGGTGCTCCATAAAGATTTGGTTGAAACTACAAAATTTTATTCAACCCTGGCCAAATTTGGGTGACCCCGCCCTGGCCAAATTCCAACCCCAGTCAGTCCCTTTATATATATATATATATATATATATATATATATATATATATATATATATATATATATATATATATATATATATATATATATATATATATATATATATGGAGACAAGATAGGGAGAAGTTAAGAAAGGTGAAAAGTTTTGCTGAAAAGCTTAAAGAGACGAGATTGAGCATGAATGTTGAAAAGACAGAACTGTTAATTTAGAAGGGAGAGGAGTTTGTGCTGAAGGTGGATGGTGAGGAGGTGAGGGTTCCAGGATGGTGGATAGATGTGGGTGGGGGGAGTATGAGGAAATACACTGGAAATCTAATGAATCCCTATTCACATTAAATGAAAATATGAACTGTGAATGATACCACATACACAAATATGAATACTTGTGTAGGTTCTTAATTACATAAAATGCAGGTTATTTAGGGATGAGTGGTATGTGTACTTAAACTGGTAATTTGTCAGAGGAGATTGTTTGTTTCACTTGCCTGCTCAATTGTAATTGAGCTTAAATCTATGGCTCAGCTTAAACAAATAATTGTGTAATTTGGAGTTAGCAATTATCCCACACTACTCATCTGGCCTCAACATCAGTCAGATCCCCAATCCAATATGAGCTCCAAATTTGTAACTTACTCCAAAATTGGTAACTAAAAGGATATGGTTATCAAGTTAAATCAATCTAAATATTAACCCATCCAAATAGTTATATTTAAATCTGTCTAACCCTCTTATTAATGTAAGTATATATTGTTGTAAACTTACCCTTGCAAGGGAGATGAAATTGAAAATCTTAACCAATTCTGGCTATCTTCCTGTATTGAATATTTCTAATATTCCCTGTGTTAAATCTTAAGTTTTTATAAACTATTTATTATCTGCAAAGGAAAAAAAAGCTGATTTATAATCCATGTCAAACATATATCCATGTCATAACTGAATAATAAATGATATTTAGCTCCCTTAAAACAAAAAGAAAAGGAAAGGGGAGTTTTAACTGATTGTAAGTATAGGCCAGGGAGTAGCCTATTTGCAGGTTTCTACAATATATTTTATATATATGGTGTAATATGGCAGTAGGCCTGTATGCCATCGGCAATGTTCTATTTTTCAGTTAGGCCTGCATCACACGGCAAACTTCGTTAGTTCAGGTTATGATAAGTCGAACTAAGTATGCTAGAAAACTAAATAATAATAATAATACTAATATTAATAGGCATTATTAGCTAAATAATAATAATACAAATATCAAAAAATTTGAATTGATATATCGATACTCCCATACATCAATATTTCCATATATCGAAGGTCAGATAACTTCTTAACTTTTACCATATATATATATATATATATATATATATATATATATATATATATATATATATATATATATATATATATATATATATATATATATATATATATATATATGGTAATTGTAGTGTTCATAGTAGTGGATTTTTTTGTATGAGACCAGGTTGCTGAAACTAATAATATATCAATGCGTTTCGAGTTTGACTAGAACTTGTAACTAAATGTTGTGAGTTTGACTGGAACTACGCATTGAGAGTTTGTAACATGAGGTGTTTGTATAGAAATTGCAAAATAAATTTTCATATGAAAAAAATGCAAAAAAAGTGATATATAAGAAACATTTTATACTTTCCAATTTCCTAGAAACTACACAAGTTTGTTCCTGTGTCTCAAGTAGAAATGGAAGTAATAACAGTTTCAAGCATCAGTAAAGGATCAAAAATAGTAAGGATTACAAAAAAAGCTAGAGAACTTAAATTTTAAAATGTCAAGGGATTTGTTATAGCAATTTGTGAAAGTAAATGGTGATTGGCATGTGTCCTCGAGATATATTCATACACACTAGATGTAAAACTTAATTCTGTAATATCTAATGGCCCTTCTGCTTCATTCCACTATACCATCTAAACCAGATATTTTTATATTACCTTATTGAGATATACTGACAGTTGTTAATCCAATTACTGTGACCAGAAGGACTTAAAAACCAACAGAAATGAATAAAACATTACAAATTTTGAAAATCAAGTAAAATTATCATCGTTCTATTATATCTACAATGTCAAAGTTAGTTGGTCAAATCAACTCATCATAGATTTAAATACAAATATGTAACTACATTAATAAATTGAAATTGAAAAAGCATATTTCGAGAAGAGGATAGGTGGGTGGGACCTGTGGCTTGTTCTGGTGAGCTATCGGAAGTGGCTCCTGGGCATTGAGGATACCAGATATTTGAGAAAAACATTGGTAGTGGCTTGACCACCATTGACCATAGCAGAAGTAAAAAATTTTGTCTTTTATTGGAGGAGGGGAAAATATGTCAAACCAGCCCATTTATTACTTTTTATCCAAAAAAGGTACAATGTAAGAAAAAAAAATGGTTCGAACAAACATACCCTTTTCAAATTATATAATAATGATCAGTAATAATGTTGATACAAAATGAAATACTAAAATTCAAACTGTTCTGTTACTTAAAAGGTGATATTTGAGACAAAATGTGAATTTTCATTAAAACCACATCTAAGTAAATTTGCAGCAGCTTTGATTCTGAACAAGTGCCTACTCTAAAATTTGGCATACTTTGTGCCAATAGGATGACCAAGTTATTAGGCAAATTTGATCAAAATCAGGAGATATCATTTTTCAGTATTAAAGGTCAAAGGTCAGATTCAAGATCAAACATTTTTTTTTTACTCTGACAAAATTTACTAAATATAAGTTTTATATCTGCTCAAGAGCTTTAAAAGGATGTGTATATCATCATTATTAGTGGGGCAGAAACTGAAATATTTAACTTCAAAGTTTGCCTCCATCTCTCAAAAATGAACTTTTTGTCAAAGTCTTCATGATCTGTATCTCTGACACCGTTTGAGATATGAACTTAGGATAAAGACCATATTCATTTTTTCGACAAGATCTATAGGTATGTCATAAATCATGAAAATTGAAGAAGACAAGGATTTTTGTATCTGGACTTGGTATATATATATATATATATATATATATATATATATATATATATATATATATATATATATATATATATATATATATATATATATATATATATATATATATATATATATATATATATATATATATATATATATATATATATATATATATATATATATATATATATATATATATATATATATATATATATATATATATATATATATATATATATATATATATATATATATATATATATATATATATATATATATATATATATATATATATATATATATATATATATATATATATATATATATATATATATATATATATATATATATATATATATATATATATATATATATATATATATATATATATATATATATATATATATATA
>SEYY01019672.1:17500-20000 GCA_009176605.1 Armadillidium nasatum
TCCTTCCTTACAATTAAATAAACCTTATATCTAATTTTCTTAACCTTAAATTTCAGTGCTTTTGACCTCTTTACAAATTTTAGGAAACCCCGGCCAGAACCCCGGCCCCGGCCCCGGCCAAATTCCAACCCCGGTCCGGTCGGTCCCTATATATATATATATATATATATATATATATATATATATATATATATATATATATATATATATATATATATATATATATATATATATATAATATATATATATATGTGTGTGTGCGTGCGTGCGTGGTGTGTGTGTGTGTGTGTGTGTGTGTGTGTGTGTGCGTGCGTGCGTGCACTGCAAATTAATAAGCCACAAATGACAATTTCAAATGTCTGTTCAAGTGACTGGTTCATAAGTTACATAAGAACATAAGAAATAGAGACAGTTAGAAGCCACAAGGGCCTATCGAGACTCCCAGTCCAAACAAATAATAATAATAACAATACTAATACATGCACAAAAGACTAAGTCTATCCTTTCCTAGTTATCAGCTCATTCATGCAAAGATAAAAGCAAAACCAAGCCCAACTACACATGCCCCATTCAATGAACCATCACCCACTACAAAAAAAACTGCCATTAGGCTTAGTCATAGGTTGATCTGTTGATCTAAAATTCATATATACCCGCTACTTTGGCTTAGTCAAGTTATATTATATAATACCTAAACCATCCATAAATCTATCTAGCCCCCTTTTAAATTTGACAAGAGAATCACAGTCAACAATCTCTTCTGGCAAGTCATTCCAAAAATTAACAACTCTATTACTGAAAGAGTATTTTCTTAGATCGAGATGGCATGGCTTCTTTTTAATTTTCTTATGTCCTCTAGTTACTCTTCCACGGTCCAATATAAAGTATTTTTCAATCTCTGTATTACTGTCCGATGCAAATATTTTGTAAACTTGTATCATATCCCCTCTGAGAAATCTCCTTTCAACCGAGAACATTCCTAACTCCTTCAACCTCTCTTCATAGCTCTTATTTTCAAAGCCAGAAATTACCCTTGTTGCTCGACGTTGTACTCTCTCCAGCATATCTATGTCTTTTCTTAAATGAGGAGCCCAAACCTGTGCACAATACTCTAATGCTGGCCTAACATAGCTATTATATAGCTTGCTTATAACCTCTTTGCTCTTGTAAACTACATTGCGATTAATTATACCTAACATCTTATTAGCTCTATTCCTTGCTTCCAAACATTGATCACCCACCTTCAGATTACTGCTAATAATCACACCTAAATCCTTTTCTTGGTCCACAGTCTCAAGCCACTCCCCATTCATTTCATAATTAAATCCTTCATTTGAGTAACCTACATGAAGAACTTTACATTTTTTACTATTAAAATTCATTTGCCACCTCTCTGCCCAACCAAGAAGTCTATCTAGATCACCTTGAAGCTTTATGCATCCATCATTATTCCTTACTGAGGTAACCACTTTGGTATCATCAGCAAACTTAGAAACCTTATATTTAAGACCTTTGTCTAAATCATTTATATATATAAGGAACAAAAGTGGTCCCAGCACAGAACCCTGTGGGACCCCACTCTTCACCGTTTCCCATAATGACTTATTACCATTAAGTAATACACACTGCCTTCTGTTCTTTAACCACTCTTTAATCCAATTGTGTACCATTCCATCTATACCATACTGCGACAACTTTTGCATCAGCCTAACATGGGGTACCTTATCAAAAGCTTTGCTAAAGTCTAAATATATGACATCAACTGGATCACCCCTGTCTATACATTCAGTAATATATTCCATAAATTCTAGTAGATTTGTCTGACATGATCTACCCTTTCTAAAGCCATGCTGGGAGTTATATAGTATCTTGTTATCATCTAAGTGCTTCTCTATATGACTTTTCAGTAACTTTTCCAAAATTTTCACAACCAGAGATGTTAAACTAACTGGCCTATAGTTCCCTAAATCTTCCTTACTACCTTTTTTAAAAATGGGCACCACATATGCCGTTTTCCAGTCCTCAGGTACCTCTCCAAAAGCAATAGATCGCTTAAAAATCAAATACAGTGCCTTTTCAATACTGCTACTCCCCCCTTTTAGAATTCTACCATACACACCATCCGGACCCGCTGCCTTATTTGGGTCAATATGTTCTAGTAAAGATTTAATTTCGTTTAACTCAATTTCAAATGCTGCACACCTATTCATTACATGTATACTAGTAAACTATCTGCTTTAAAATTAGTTCTCTTGCTTTAAAATGTTAACTTTCCTTTTATCCAAATCTTTTTTCTTTTCTTTCTTTTAATTTTTTGCTTTAATTTAGCTTTTCACTTAATTTTATTGGATTTTGGAATCTTTTAATTGTTCTTTTACCCAAATTTTCTACTCTCAATCTTTGAAGCCAATATTTTCTTAAAACTCCGTCAATTTCGATCTTTAAGTTTGGAGTACCATATACTTAAACGTTAAATGAGTATATGGATGGATACAAGTTT
>SEYY01019672.1:27500-55000 GCA_009176605.1 Armadillidium nasatum
GAAGCAAGCTAGAGTTAAAAATTTTGAATTTACGATAGAGAAATGTTTTAGTGTGATAGAGAATAGATTAGAAGGGAAAGAATATGGAATGTATTCCACAATGCCAGAGAGAATCAACTTGGTTATGCGTTCTATTTTTTTTTTATGTCTCCTCTGTGAGCAAAAGCCAGAGGCCTACCAGTATCCACCAGAGTTGGGGAACAGTCAGATATCTGGTCACTAATGGCCGACGTGACGCGATACACGGCGTTTAAAAGTGTGCAAGTGAAATGCAGTTGGGAAAACAGATAAAGGGAGTGTGTTCCAGACTTTACCAGTAGAGTACATGCAAGAGTGAGCATAGCGGACAGAGAAAGGATGAGATTGTGTAGAAAGTAGTGTCGCACTAGCCCTTCTCAATGGAGGAGGTATGCGGCGTGAAAGTTCAGAAGAGCAGTGTCCATTGTAATAGCTATGGTATAGAGAGAGTGACGCAACATTTCGACGGGAAGAAAGAGATTGGAGAGAGTTAGTAAGAGCAAAATAGTTAATAAGACAAAAAGCCCAAGATTCAACCTTTTCGAGAATAGCTATATGTGTGGAACCACCCTGGATGTGTGAAGCGTACTCCATACAGGGGCGAACAACACCCCTATACAGAGCAAGCAACTGGGGTGGCGTGAAGTAATTCTGAAGGCGCCTCAGAACACCCAACCTCTTAGAAGCTTGTTTAGAAAGAGAAGTAATGTGATCTTTCCAAGAAAGATCACGAGAAAAAGAAACACCGAAAATATTGAGGACAGATAAAGGTTTGAGTTGAGTGTTTTCGAAGAAGGTGTTATAATTGTGTGTAAGATTGTGTCGAGTAGAAAGATGGAGGAATTAAGTTTTTGAGGCAACGATCATGTTTTATCTGCCCCAATTCGAAATATAAGAAAGATCAGAGGTTAGTTGCTCCAGGTCAATCCTTCTTTAATCTATTAACTGCTGTTGGGAGGGACGTCTTTCAAACTGAAAGGAGTAATGAAGGGTGGAGTCATCAGCATAGGAGTGTATAGTAGACAAAGTAAGAGAGAGAAGGTCATTGATGGAAATTAAAAAAGTTGGGAATAGGACAGAACCTTGAGATTTATAGGAAGAACGGTGGCCGTCTACAATAGCTGCTGTAGAACGACCTAAAAGGAAATTAGAGAGAAAGATTGATTCCGAAAGAGGGAAGTTTTGAAATTAAAGCTTTGTGCCAGATTCTATCGAAGGCTTTCGTTATGTCTAGCGCCACAGCGAAAGACTCACCGAAACTCCGAAGAGAGGAGGACCAAGAGGCAGAAAGTAGAGAAAGAATATTACCAGTAGAACGTTTTTTACGAAAGCCATACTGGCGATCAAAGATAAGATTAGAAGAATTAAGGTGTTTTCAAATCTTCCTGTTAAGGATAGATTTGAAAACTTTAGAAAAAATGAAGGTTAAAGAAAAAGGACGATAGTTAGAGGGTTGAGAGGGGGTCCCCCTCTTCGGCACAGGCGGAATATATATTATATATATATATATATATATATATATATATATATATATATATATATATATATATATATATATATATATATATATATATATATATTATATATATATATATATATATATATATATATATAATACTTATACTGATCCAGAAGGGGATGAAGCTGAATCATTCAGTATTTTTAACGATCTGGAGCAACTGATTAAAGAACGAACACACATTCCGGATCGTCTCAACCAATTCTTGAGAACCTTTAACTTTTGCTTCACTAGTAGTCCTTCTCTCTATAAATACGCTGCCTTCTCACCTATTGGTAACTCTGACCACAATCAAATTTCTATTAATTTTTATGTTTTCTCTCCAACTGCTTCACTCTGCCGTAAGCGTATCTTCTGGCACTTTGATCTGGCTGACTGGGAGGGAGGCTTTGCATTGCTTCTACGCTAACTACCCCTGAAGGGACTGCTTTGTCTCGGAAGACGCTTTGGTTTCTGCCGATAAAGTGGGGGCTGTAATCGTTGATGTGATGAACAAGTTAATCCCTTCTTCATTTAAATCTTTCTCTCCTCAAAATCCATGGTTCGATCGCCCTTGCTCTCGTGCCATTCAGGCTAGAGACCGTGTATCGAGAGTGGAAAAATTCTACTTCTCTTATCACTCTTGCTAATTTTAATTTAGCTCGGAATCGTTTCAGGGATATTCTTCGATGTGCAAAGCGGACTTTCACCCACTGAATGTGTACTGAGCTCCTAAATTCTTCTACTGATAAATCTTTCTGGCCTCTTGACAAAACCCTCTTTAACAACTTCTGTAAATCTTACTTTCCTCCTTTTATTCGCTCTGATGGTTCTGTTGCTAACACTCCAACTGAAATAGTTAATATTTTCAGCCTTCTTTTCTCCTGTACTTCAACCCTGGATGACTCTGGCAATCTTCCTCCTACTTCTTCTCTCAGGAACCATGGGGAGACGTGTGGTGGAGCTTGATATATCTAAGACATTTAAAAGAGTATGGTATGCGTCACTTCTTTCCAAGCTCCCCTCCTTTAGGTTTCCTTCTTCTCTTTGCTTATGTTTAGCCTTCTTTCTAATCGTTCCATTTCAGCTGTTGTTGATGGGGCGACTTCTTCTTTATTTCCTGTTCATGCTGGTTTTCCTCAGGGTTCTGTCTTGTCTTCTACCCTATTCCTACTTTTCATTAATGATCTTAGCTGTTTTTCTAACCCTATCTATTCATATGCCGATGGTTCGACCCTCCATTTTTCTACTCATTCCATATCTGCTCCTTCCTTTTATCTAGAGTTGCCTCTCGTCTTCATCTTTCCGATTCCATTCTTGCAAATCTGGATAGAATTTCCCAGCTGAGGCTTCACAATCTTGTGAAATTCAACTCTTTTAAAAAACTACTTGAAATCTCCCTCTTAGAGACACCTACTAACTTTTCTATTTCTTTCGATGGTTCTCCCATCTCTCCTGTTGACCTTCAAATAAACAAAAAGAAAATGTCTGGAAAACCTCACATCACAATGTTGCTGGGCGGGCTCAAAGAAGCTGGGAGTTCTGTTTAGACTGCGAAAATTTTTTACTTCTTCGCAGTTACACCAATTATACAAGGACCTCATCCTCCTTTGTAAGATTACTGCTGTCATATCTGAGGTGGCTCAGGTTTCACCTGTCTTTTGGATAGAGTTTAGTCAAAGATTAAAAACTTCTAAATTGTTCCGGTCTTTCTAATTCACTTGACCTTATATCTTTGCGACGTGACGTTGGTGCCTTGTCTCTTTTCTATAGGTACTACAGTGACAAATGCTCGAAGGAACTGTCTACTCGTATACCTCCACCTTTACGGCGGCTTCGTAGCACAAGGGGGGCACTGTCTGCACATAAATCTTCTGTGTTTGCTGCCGAATTTAATCTCAGTTACTTTAAAGCGCATGTCTGTGCTCACTTACGAAATTTGCGTTTGGTGAGACTTGTAGCGTTTTTCTTCTCTTATTGATCTAAGGCCCCCTCCTTGAATAGGGCTCTACCCGTGAGCGGTGTTGGTGTAATATATATATATATATATATATATATATATATATATATATATATATATATATATATATATATATATATATATATATATATATATATATATATATATATATATATATATATATATATATATATATATATATATATATATATATATATATATATATTATATATATATATATATATATATTATTTACTTTATTTCAATTTATTTATTTTGATTAATTTTATTTCATTTTCAGTTATAATATGAAATGCTTTTATTGTTTTTTTTTTTTTTTTTTTTTTTTTTTTTTTTACTAATTGGCCTCTTTTCATTTTCTGATTTTGAAAACTGGCATTAAAGACGTCATAAATTTACTTACTCACATTACGTGTTGTAACAAGATGCATTTCTCACACGCTTCTCTCATTTTAATAATTTTTTGCGAATTTGATTCATCATTTACCTCAAATTGTTATAATTTCACTTAAAAAGTGTTCTATCGCCTAGCCCTATGAATCTGATGTAAATAATTGATAAATTTGTGTATAAATTATACTATTACTCTATTGGGAATTTCAAGAGCTTGAACTTGTACTTGGTCATAAAAAGTGAACTTGGTATATCACTACTTCAAACTTTCGCCATATATTCAACATTTCATTCGACTTCTCTTCTCTTAAATTTTCTTCCTTTCTTGCATCTTGAAATGTTTTTCAATTTCAAGTTTCAGTTTTGAATCCTCTGGATAGAATTTCTGGTTGAAGTAACCTCAACCTATCTTGTGAAGATACCTATTATCTCCCTCAAAAATACCTAACTTATTTGTCTTTCGACCGTCTCACTAAAATTATGTTCAGGTTGTACAAATTCTTCTGTATTGTTACTCCAACTGTGCTGGGGGCCTTATCCGCCTTTGTATAAAGCACTGTTCTCACATCTTTTGTCCGGAGTGGGGAACTCTGGTTCAACCCATCTTTTGTATAGGTGACTTAAGGGCAAAAGACTAATAAACTGTCACATACTTTCAAACCTTCTTGACCTTTTATCTCTTTGACATGATATTAGCACCCTATATCTTGACTTAAAAGACAACAACGAAAAGAGTTGACCACTAATATCCAACCACTGTTGCAACTCTTTTGTAGTTTATACACCGCAAAGTAATTATTAGAAAATTATTAGATTTAGAACAAGAAAAAAACAGCTTACGTAAGCATTTATTTTATAAAATAGAAAATATTTACTGCCTTGACCAGACTAAAAGAGGGTCTAATTTTCAAGTTCAGTATGTACATTTTTAATCATTGGAGCCTCGTTCGTGGGTGTCTTATTTTTGTCTTTATAATTCTATCACCCTCAAACAGTGATTTCGATCATTTAATAAATCGTAACAAAATTCTTTACGGCTACTTATAATATATATATATATATATATATATATATATATATATATATATATATATATATATATATATATATATATATATATATATATATATATATATATATATATATATATATATATATATATATATATATATTGTAGATGGAGAAATCTCATAGTCAAGAACTAGCCAATTTGGATCGTCGTATTTTAGAAATTTTAGATGAGAAGGTAAGTGTTTTTTCTTATTAAAGTTTGTCCATTCCTTAAATCATTTTGTTTGTGACTAGGACTAATTTAACAGAGTTCAGTAATTAATAACCTGTAAATGAAATTTTTAAAACTTTTTATCTTGCAATTTTTTTTCCTAAATACTTTGTATGACTTTAACGTGCATAGAATGGGCCTGGGAGATTCCATGACAACTAACTTAACTGATGCTTCAATCCTGTTCTACTACAAATTCATGTGTATATTTTAAAAGGACATCAAATAAATTAATGTTTTTAAGAAAATTAAAATGTAAGGATTCAAAAAAAAGTTCAAGGAATATAAATTATTGTTTCAAAGAATTATTAAAACAAATTTGCTTTAATGTTTTTCGGATTAACAAAAATTGGGCAAAGTGTAAAAATGCGACTTGCTGAACAATTATGGTATTTGACTAGAATTTCCTCGAGAAGACGAATCTCTGCAAAATAAAGGAAAATAAAGTTTAAGTCTAGCCTTTTCAATTTGTTCTTATCTGCCATGCTCGTAACATATTACGCCAATCTTCTTGAGTTAGAGACTGAAGCTTAATCACTGACAAAAGACCTCTATTTTGATTCGAATTGTCTTTCTGTAAGTTGCAATTTTTTATTATTAATTTATTAAAGTCAGTGTTTCGATATTTTAAAGTAGGAGGTATACATAACATAAGAATACTTTGCTACATCATCTGTTACATTACATAGTGCTATTTCTACATACCTCAGCCTCGAAATGAAATATACTTATAAAATAATCAACTCATGACAGTTCTGCAATTAATGCACGAATTTTATGAGTCAATTTTAACGAGTTGAAAGCCTCTCTGGATTGTCATTGAAAAAAATTGAAAAATTGCAAAAATACCAACTTTGTTGTGAGGCTTTGATTTAAATATGTAAAATAACTATGTATCACATATAATTATTCCGTAAAAACAGTACTGTAACATGAGAGAGTCATTTGAGCTGATAATTCATTATATTTTAAAGTACTATAATCAGTGAATATCGTTTTCAGTAACATTCATAAAACTAGCACCACAGCTAAAAGTTTAAAAGATAGATATTTCTCTAAAAATTTCTGTTGAAGCATATTATATATGAAAAAAAAGTGTTAAAAGATTTTATAAGTCTCAATGAACTTACTTTTATTCTTTCTTAAACGTTCAAAATTACTGTCAATTATATGCAAAAAAGTTAAAGATTTTATAAGTCTCAATGAACTTACTTTTATTTTTGCCTAAAGGTTCAAAACTACTTAAAAATATTCAATTATGTTGACGGACAAAAATAAATTGTTTACTTAAAATCTTTACTAAAAGAAATAACTGTACATTATTACATTCATCAGTACAATACTCTAGAGTGGTTTGATTGGAAACTCCACGCCTGATTGCACTATATGAGTAGACCGACCCCAAGCTGGAAATAAAGATAAAAACTAGTAGTTTGGGGAAATATGCAATTTTACTGATATACAAGTTAAACTTAATAAGCAAAGACTTACAAATGAAGTAAACAATTTCTTGTAAAACAAGCACTGTGTTCATCAACAAAAACCAAATTTGGCAATTTCAAACCTAAAATTGAAAGTTTAATAAATGAATGGGATAAGGTGTCTAGATGGGGCACTCCTTTTAATAAAAGGATGCCAAAGGATAGGATAAGTTACCCGAGATGAAACGGTTTTACTCACCCTTTTTATGTCCTGGCAATGTCTTGCCCAGCGAATTTTCTCCTTCTGGAAATTAGATCTCAACGAAGCTTCAGGCAGCCTGTGTTTCTTCAGAGCTAAATTTTCTTCGTTAATTGGAAGTAGATACAGCCCGGAAGTAAGTAACTGTATTTCTGCCAGTCTGGAAACTCGTTTTCTGCTGCTCTTCAAATGCAGGATGTTCTCAAAGTAGATAGAAATATAAAAAATTATTAAACAAATGCTAATATTAGCAACACAATTAATTACTGTAGTAGTTGTGTTTAACGATACTACGACAATAAGTTGTGCTAACAGCACAACGAGTAGAAGTAGTAATCGAAATGACGACAAATAATAAGTCTGATGTCATCAGATAACAACAAACAATAAATGTTAACAGCACAGTGACAAAAAATATGTCTGTAGTGTTATCAGCATGACAACAAACAATAAGTGTAGTCATCAGTATGACGACAAAATAATAAGTGTAATGAATTCTTTCTGCTTCCCTTTAAGAAAGCAATGGAAATATAGTTTCATCTTCTTAGTCATTTCTTGGGAAATCGGGTGGTAATTATTATTATTATTTTTGGGTTTTTGTAAAACCATAAAATCTCGGGTTTAAAATTTATTAATTTATTAATATTAAACCCACAGCCCCAGTTTCACAAGAAATCATTAACCCACTTGAGGA
This sequence comes from Armadillidium nasatum, assembly GCA_009176605.1. Taxonomy (NCBI): domain Eukaryota; kingdom Metazoa; phylum Arthropoda; class Malacostraca; order Isopoda; family Armadillidiidae; genus Armadillidium; species Armadillidium nasatum. Next base: position 35,047 of record SEYY01019672.1, read on the forward strand.
ATTATTGGATATGCCTTTGTATCTGTAATCAAAGTAAACATTACTTAAATTTCAGTTACATGTTAAAAGTTAACAGCACTTGTGATAAAAAAATTATAGAATGTTTTATTTCTTTTATTTTATTTCAATCTATTTATACTGGAAAAGTCATTGGATGTGAGGAACAATCATACAATTAATTAAAAAAAAAATTCTTGTCAGATGATTCATTTGCAGCATAAACTTAAGCCCATACTTTTTTTTCTATTGTTAATGGCATTAAAAACTTCAGTTTCTATTAAGTTCTCTTTTCTATAACGGAGATCTCCAGCAGTTAGTCTAATTTCCTGATTTTGTTAACGACTATGGATTGTAAATTGAACTTTGAAATGAAAGGAAGTCATTAATAATAAATCTGTTCTTATCTTACCTATTGCATCATAAAGATGCAATAGAATTCTTCTATCTGATCTCCAGTTCTTATTTCCCAAATATTTTAAGAGTACCGTTGGTTTCTCTGCTACCTTTAATATATTTAACATTTACATTTAAAGTTAACTGTTGATCAAAATATAGTGTAATCATCTTTGAAATTAAATTCCTTCCCATGCATGGTTACGTGAGGGGGATCATTTAGAGGACATCTTATGATGACGGCAGATGTGATTCTATAAACTAAAAACTTTAAACCACAGGTCTCGGATCATTTCACTAATGAACATAAAACTTCCTGAATTGTTTAAGCAGAAACCAGAAGGTTTGGATCAGAAAACCAAAGTTCTTATTCAATCGCATAGAACAAGGAAAAAATTATATCAGGGAAAGCCATTTCGTAAAAAGATCATATATCATTTTAGAAAAGAGGACTGAGGATCCTATTTTGGGATTTCCACATTCCATTTCAGTGGTCTCTAATGTAGTTTTCTAATCTGCTAATTGAAATGATCAGAAGAAAAAACATTTAATTCATTTCTAGAATGTCGTGTAAGATGATTTCATTATTAATTGATTTTTAGTTAAACAATTTAAGTTTCCCTTTATTGTTATTATATGTAAAAAAAAATTAATGAATAAATATCCGATATAATAACTCATTAGATTTTTATCACAAAAGGATTTGTGATAACTTGTACTTGACCTTAGATTTTGACTCGGACTCTTTACATCGCTTTCATTTGTTGAGTGAGGTGAAAATATATTACTTATAGTTATGTTGTTCCTTTCAACAAAATGTGTGATAATTTATAAGTTAAAACAACTTTAAAAATGCTAGTGAAACTGTAGAGCTAAGCGCTGAGTACTTTGAAGAGGTTAGTGAAACTGGTAAAAGTTAAAAGTGAATACTTTTTGAAAGAATGTTATTTATTGGCAGAAACTTAGATCATAATTATTGGAGTTTATCTCTGGAAATTTGTGTTTTTGATCACTATTTAAAAACTTTTATATAACTTGAGAGAAAAATTAGTAAACTTTGCAGTCACAACATCGAATTTGTAAAACCCTTTTTCAGCAGTTTAAGGAGAAAGATTGGGATAAACTTTTGTTTAAATAGGATTCGTACTAATTATAATTAAATGGAATTACAAAGCTGTTATTTGCAAGGCTGTTGAGCACGAACGCAAAGTTTTTTGGGTGAATCTAGAACAGTTATAAAAAAAAATTCAGAAAATATTTAGATATTTGTAATTGTAAGTGAAAGAAAGGTTAGCCACAAATATATTTTATTATACTCCATAAATAAATAGCCTAAAATAAATGATTTCATAACTGTAATTGAAGTAATCTGTAACTGGAGAGTCGGAGCTGCGTAATTATAAAGTAATTTCGTAATTATAGAACTGAAGCTGGGAGTAGCAAAAAGAATTACCTTCCTCAGTCGAGTTTTTTATTTTATTTTATTTTTTTGTCTTGTCTCGTCTTGCCTTGAAAGGTTGGATGGTAGTCGAAACTATATTGTAGTTGAAAAATTTACTTAAGTAAATGAAGAGAATAAAAGATTGAAAAGCTAGAATCTATATTTTTTGTTATAGTTAATATTTCATATTGGACTGAAAGTATATTTATATGATGATGTAGATTTTTTTTGGGTGAAAAAAAATCTATTCCTGTTATTTTATGTTTTACTTGGAAGGCTGTTTGCGACCCATTACATATTAATGTCTTTCACATCCCAACTTTTAATTGAAATACACATAAAATGCTTTAACGAAAAAAAACTTGAGTGTAAGAAACATTAAAATGTAATACATTTAATACTCATGTATGTTACATAATTTGAGCGGAAAATAAAGATTTATTGGATATAATTTATTTTTAATGAATTATATGAAACTCACTGCATCTGTTTATTTGCAAGATATTTACAACTTAATCTGGTTAGAAAACACCATCCCATCTTTGTGAACAATATTTCAAAGCAGGTAATGATTAGAATTAGCTTATAACCAGATACTGAAGTCTCCAGCTAGCGCACCTGTAATTTAATTAAGAAATATTGTTTGGCCATCACCTCTCGGTTTTGGAGAGTTATATTATTCTTTCTCAAGTTCCGTTTTCCGAAAAGTTGCTAAATTGTGAACCCTCTTTTGAGGATTGTAACATCTTGCAAGTCTTTTCAAATTACAAGATATTGAGTGTGTATAACATACTGGGTGGTAACAGTGAGAACCAGAATTGTTCGAAAATATTTATCCTAATCCAGCGCCTTTTTATCAAAATTCATTCAAGTTCACTACTAAGCATCTCTGTCCCGACACTGGGCAAGACGAAGATATTTCGAACGACACTTCTAAACGTGTTATTTTTTGCCTCTCTTGAAGAGACAGTCAAATTCTTCCTTTGTGTCCCATATAGCTTCAAATCCAATCCTTATTTAGATGACTTGGCCTTAAACACAGCCGAAATCAGGTATCTTATCTGGTTTGATAACTAAGTGGGAATGGAGATTATTGCAGAATCGATATTACCCGTGGTTTCCTCTTTTCTACGCCAAACCCACAACTGTGTTATTTAGGAAGAAGAGAAAACTATATAATTGCCAATTTTTTCTCCGAAAACTATACATATTCCTAATCATTCTAACCCGGGAGAAAAAACTAGACTTCTTTCTCCCAAACTAATTTTATAAAGTTAACGTTATAAAGGTAACGTTAACTAGATAAAAAAAAATTGTAAAAGGTATAATTAAACACTCATGACAAAAGTTATACAGCCTGAGAATTTTCAGCTCCCTCCACTTTTTGACTTTGTTTTCCTTCAGTTCCAACCACCTTTATTCAGATTTACGTTGCCGCCTTGCATTGCCAAATATTCCAATAATAAATTGGTATCCACTGTACAGGTGTCCTCAATTGCATCACTCTCATAAATCTGATCACACTGCTAGACCCCGGAACATCTCCTCATTGTCTCTGGCAACTAGATAACCCTATTCTAAGGTTTCTAGTTGTGTTGGTAAGTGTTACTTAAAAATAAAAATGCTGGTAAATGTTATTTAAATTTAAAAAATAATTAAAAGTAGATATCGATATGTAGTCATTTTCTCACTGCTGACATTAAGTGGATTTAATATGTTTCTGCATTGGGCCCCAAATCTTACACAAAGCCACTCCATGTCTCCAGATAATCGTCATTTTCTTATCTTCATACATTGCAATGATCACTAATATATTAGGTTATTACTTGAATTACTGAACTATGACTGTTGTCGGTATTTTCCCATACTACTTTCTGTCAATATTAAAATTTTTAAAAATCCGTTTCAGAATTATACCACTTCAAGAACTGAAACTTCTACATGGAATTTAATAATCCTTGAAAATAGGTCTGATGCGATAAATCCTTAGTCCCTCTCCTAGAGTTAGTTCTTCAATCTAGTGAGGCCATTTGTTTAGTAAATTGTGGAAGGTCTGTTCAATACTTTAAAAAACTATAAAATCAAATTTATGGTTCTAAATATATTTGATATATAAGACCAGTTGTGTAGTCTTCAGAAGATTTTTTCTGAATGATTTCCCTCGTGTAACCATGGTATGGGTTCGAATTCTAATACACAGCTTAATAATTAATTCTTTTATTATATTTTGACCAATAGTTAAGTAGAAGTGTGAATACTAAATATTGTAAAGGTAAAGCAAAGAAACCCATGAAATTCTTTAATTATTTTGGAAATTAGAATTGGGATCAGATAAAAAAATTCAACTGCAGCTTCTTATTAAAACTCGCCAAATCAGGTATAGAATTAGACCGGCTGCAAGAGCTGTCTGCTGGAGGAAAGTGGATTTTTTAAAGCTAAAGCTTGTCTATACATATATGATCATCCAACAAGATTTTTTTTTTTTTTAAATTATGATTTTTTCTTACGTTCGGTGCCCTATCTTGCATATGTAGTTTCAAAAAATTCTATCTAAAATAATTGTCGTCACCCTTTAACTTATAATTACAACTAGGTAAATTTTACTTTGTTTCAATACACAGAAGTTCTTGGAGGAAATTAATCGTGATGCCAAAGCATGAATTCTACTCAAAAAGATTAGTGGGTTCTGCTTTTAAGTATAATTTTCATCTGAATTGAAAACTCATTTTTATAGTATTGAATTTACTATATACAATATACAGTCTCTTATACATTCCAATCAAAATACTCACAAGGTTGCTATTTTTACAATTTATCTTCCCTTATCAATGACAATAGATAGATAGGGGTATGAACTTGAGTTACAAAATTCGTGTATTTTAATTACTGAGCTGTCAAACAAACCTATTTCACTTGGATTCTAAAACAAATTAAAATAACACTGCATTATGGTGTAGGTGCTCCAGCTTAGTATTTTTATTATGTACACCTAGCACTTCAAGGTATTCAAATACTGAATTTAGTATACGAATACAAATAAAAAAATTTAATTTATGGCAAAATAATTGATATCAGGCTTTGTCTGATAAGCCTTAGTCCCGAATCCAAACATAGTGTGTATGAACACGATAGACGAGCAACAGACTAAATTGAGTACTTATTCATGTTTTTTTTCACCTTTTCGGGGAAACCATTTAATTTTCAAATTAAGTTAACACATTTTTATTTTTTGTCCTATTTATGGTTATCTAAGAAATACGATGGTGGGCCGAAAAGTAACGCTTGTTCTGCCATAAAATCTCATATACTGCAGATAAGGTAATGAAACAAAGAGTGAAAGAAGGTGGAAGGTTTATTCAGTGAGCATGTAATATTATTTTTCTACATAATTTCCTCGAACAGCAATACATTTCTGCAAACGTTCAACCTACTTTTCGAAATTGGTTGAAAAGAAGTCTTGATCTGTTTTCCGGAACCAGTCAGTCTGCCACCACTTTCTTCACCCCATCATCTGAACTAAATCTTACTCCCCGGAGTAAGATTTTGAATAAAAATGAAAAAGTGAAAATCACTGGAGCCCAGATCAAGACTGGAGGGTGGGTGATCAGTGACCTCGAAGTTCAAGCTTCTGAAGCGTCTGGGCACTGCAATGTGGTCGAGCATTGTCATGATGCAGAAGGAAAATGGTACTGTTTGGTTTTATTCGACGGATGCGGCTCTTCGATTTCTGGAGAGTTTCACAATATCGATCGGAGTTTACAATCGTTCCCTTCGGTAGATATTCCGAATAAACGAGGCCCTCTACATCCCATAATGCAGTCACCATGATTTACTAGCCGAGGGTTGCTTAAACTTTCGCGCGCCATGTGAGCTTGGGTGTTTGAATTCCAGAGGCTCGTTTTCCTTCTGGATGATAGTGGTGAACCCACGTTTTGTCTCTCGCCACAATGTTTTGAATAAATTCTGTACACCTAGTCATGCAAAATTTCGATCACTGCACAACAATGATACCAAATAACTATACTGTTTGCATGTCGGATCAATTCTACAACCTTCCGAACGCACGTCTGAACATGTTTATACCAGTCCTTTCGTTGCTTAGCAACGCATCAACAGGCGTCATCTTTCACGCCGCCCTCTTATTACAGTAAATGTTTCAAAAGTATTTGACTTTTAATTTATATTTAAAATCTTTTAGGAATCTTTACATTTTGATTTTCTTAGTAAAGTGAATTTATATGATGTTTTCATAATGTAGTTCAATTGGAATTACATGAGTCGAGCCAAAAAAAGAATTTTTTAAACTCAGGCACACGTTACTTATTGCTGAACTATTATAAATGTTGCCAAATCTCTGACTTGGTACATCATTAATACTTATACAAGGTTTTAGGATAAAATATTGAATGTTATACAAAATATTAAAGTAAACCTAGCCCTAGTTTATATTGCAGAGAATTTAATTTTGTCAGTTTCACATACTCTGGAGAAAAAGCAATAATATTATTGAACCCCCCCCCCCAACATTTTCAAAAATAAACATCAATGCTTTTCTTTTTAAACGCTACAGGTTAACGAACAGCAGTCAACCTTGGAGCAAGTTGGTCTTCCCGGCTTCAAAGTTACAAACAATGCTACAGAAGTTAAAGTACAGATGTATATAATAGGTTTTATACTTAAATTAGGAAATATTAATACAAGGTTTAAGTAACGTATTGTTATATATATATAATATATATATATATATATATATATATATATATATATATATATATATATATATATATATATATATATATATATATATATATATATATATATATATATATATATATATATATATATATATATATATATATATATATATATATATTTTAAAATTAGTTATAGGAATATTAATTAATAAAGCTTTTCTTAAAAAAATTTATTAAAAATTGTATGAAAAAACTTATTTAGAAATATCACATTTTGAGAATTCAGTTTAAAGAAAAAAATGCCCAATTTTTAAATAGCACTTTGCAAGTATCAAATGCTTTGTGGAAAATGGTAAACATTTCCTGTTGAATACTTTTAAGTATTCAGAAAAAAATCGAAAGTTTTTTTTTTACTTGAAAATCACTTGAAAAAAAAGATTGAACAAGAAATCGAAATATCCAGAGAAAAAAAACTAGAATAACGTGCGATACTTTGACAACATTGGAAGCTAAAATAAACGTGGCATAAACGATAGAGTGAATACTCACGTGCTTGAGGGCGCCGATTCGATTCCACTTGCGGATCCTAAGTATAGCTACTTTGGAAAGTTCCTTTCCTCGAATAGGACTATGCTCGTGAGATGCGAAGTTTTATTTACTAATATATATATATATATATATATAATATATATATATATATATATATATATATATATATATATATATATATATATATATATATATATATATATATATATATATATATATATATATATATATATATATATATATATATATATATATATATATATATATATATATATATATATATATAGCCAGACACAAAATTAGTCACCTTTGACTACACCCACCTAATGTAATGGAGCGTAATACCTCCATGAGCTCGAATAACGATGCAATTAGAACAGGCCTGAAATGGATAATTGCTGGATGAATAAATCAATATTCTGTCACTCCTTTATCAAAAATACAAATTGCGGTTCTGGCAGAATGCGTTGATGCCTATTCTGGCATCTGACACGTTGCTCGAGGTATTTTCATATTTTTCAGTTCTCCAGAGGATTCAAATCAGGGGACTTTGCTAGCCAGTCTAGATGTGTGATCGCTCCCAATGTTCATCATGCTACGCGAACACATTTGCAGAACTGTGGATGAAACTGTCATCCAGGAATACAGCGTGATTAGTGCTATGCTTTTTGTCTAATCAGATAATGAGCAACGGGTAAAACGTGGTTGTCCAGTAGCCCAGTTTAATCATAGTGAGTCAACCTTACAGGCACCTAAAAAAAAGAGATTCCAAGTCCGCATGATAAAAGACCCCCAAAATATCAGACCCTCCTCCAGAGTAAACCTTACAGGCAAACTACTCTGACGGAGGGTGGTCGACGATGCAGGAGATTTAGAGAATCATTCCAATATAGGCAAAAACGCGATACGTTGAACCAAATTACGTCTTGTTATTAACGGTCCAATGTTCGTGTTGCCTCGCCCATTGTAAGCATACAAACCCGTTGAGTGATACTCTGCTCGATATGGTAATTCCAATTTCTAGAACACCCTGAGGGATGAGCCAGTGCTACAGTGTAGCAATAAGTAATAAGACTCTCCAGCGGTGCCGGTCGTTCGGTATCGAAATCAGGCAGTAATTCCGATGGTAATTTCCTGTTGACCTGGTTCACTGAGTGCTATACCCAAATCGTCGACACTTTTGACAAAAATCTGTCTATCGTTTTCCATTCAGTTATATATTGTCTACGATTTGGCCATACTCTAAAAAAATTGTGTCGACCGTTTGACCAACATCGTATTTTTTTTTATATCGATACAATCGATATGTAAGCCTACTTTTTAATTTTATTATAATAATTATGAATATATTTTTTTAACATTATTTTAGTAGATGCATGGCACACGAACATTTGTCTACGGGGGGCTCTGCCCCCCGTACCCGCCGACCCGTGTGTGATGATGATATATATCTTTCGATTAGTCGATAGCGATTTAGTGTCGACGATTTGGACAAGTTGTAAAAAAAAATTTCTCTACGTTTTGGACGCGAGGCAAAATTTTGTTTTTGGCTTGTCGACGATTTAACCTGTCTACGATTTGGCGTAATCCCCGTTCACTGCCACTGCCAGTACACCTTCAAATTCGGAAACTTATTCCGCTCCAGTGTGGCTTTCAGCAAGTCACCTTTTTGCCATTCATTCACATCTACTTTGCAACCCATTTTCCACATCTAATCGGTGTAACTCATTTCACTGTACCATAATCAATGACGTCAGTCTCATTTCATAAGTAATTATATCCAGTTATCCTTTCTCAATGCCATCTGCATTAACCTAATATTCAACCACCTTAAACTCGTCTAGTGACTTCTTTTGTCATATATATATATATATATATATATATATATATATATATATATATATATATATATATATATATATATATATATATATATATATATATATATATATATATATATATATATATATATATATATATATATATATATATATATATATATATATATATATTCTTTGAGTGGCTGTACAGAAATAGTAACGGTTCGCAAAGAATCTGTCCGACGCCTGCCTAGCTTAAAATGGGTTAAGATTAGGAAGTTAAAAGTAATACCCTATCACAACGTGTAAAGAATCCCTAATTAATTAAAATTATATATATATATATATATATATATATATATATATATATATATATATATATATATATATATATATATATATATATATATATATATATATATATATATATATATATATATATATATATATATATATATATATATATATATACATATATATATATATACACTTAGTAGGAATTTATTTTCTAACATTAAAAGCTCTGTTAATAAAATATAATGCAATAATCAAACTTGAGAAAAGATTATAAAACTTGTTTGAGACTTTGTAAGTATCACATTATGAGTCCTCAAAAGTACAAAAAAATAATAATCAAAACTAAACTAAGAATTATAAAAATTACATTAACAGAGAACATTAAAGAATTTCCCTGTTGTTTATCTAAAAATAACAATGACAGCATAAAATACATGTACACACACACACATACAAACTCATTTTATAAAAATTCTGTGAATAACTCAAAACTGAATTTCTTATGAGATGGGTAGCTTTTCAGTTAACAAAAAAAAATTAAAACTAAGAGAGATCTATCTAAAAGTATTTACTTTTCATTCATAGAAATTGACAGTCATTATCAATCATTACTCGTATCCTCCATATCTAAAACACAATGACTTTTATCATTTTCACTAAAACATCTTTTTTTCTGATGTTTCATACTACCAGAACAACTGGTCTTTTTCAATGATCTTGACAATGGTAAGAGTGTATTACCAGAACCACTTTTAGATTTTATTTTACTTTTATCTGACATGAAACTAGTTTCTTTTATCTTACTTGATTCGCTCAAGCTCGTAAAGCTACCTGAAGGGGAGCTGGTAGATGTGTCCTGGTTAGTGGCCATTCTTTGCAACATGGGTGTTGATACCTGACAAGACTTATCAGAGGTTAAAGGTTGACAAGACACTAAAGAATCTAATGAAGTTTGAACCCCAACTGAGGCCTTTGTAATGTTGGAGTTTTTATTGCCTTTAATAACATGACTATAATTACCGCATTTATGTTTAAAACCATTGTACTTTCTAGCAAAAGAAGGCAAGGCTGTTTCTATATTTTCCCGTGTATCATCCTCGGAATCAGTTATATGAAATTCTTGTCCTTCTTCTTTTTTTAAGTGAGTGAATGACTGATCATCGCTGCTTAAATTAAACTTTTTCATCATGGTGGTAAATAATGAATCATTTGTGCTAAGGGTTAGCGTTGGTAAAATCTGCAAATATACAAATAAAATAAATCAATAATTATCAGTAAAATAAATAAATAAATAACAATTTAGATTATCAATACGTACCATTGAACCCATATTACTGTCATCTGACGTTGAATTTCGTCTATCGTATGAAGACTTTTTACCCTTTCGAAAACTCAAAAATCCATCTCGTTTTTTCCTACGCCGTCTAAATCTGGCTGCAGTTTGCATTGCCGCAACTCGTTCTATGTCGGAAACGTGGAATGACATTTGTGAATCTAGGGAGTGCCTGCGAAGATGACGTCTGCGCCCATTCAATGTCGACTCGAGAGAGACTCTGGAATAGGACAAATAATTTATAAATATATTGTCAAAATGAAGAAAAATACAGTTAAGATCATAATAGTTATATTTTCAATAATTTTGACATTTACAATTTCACATTTTGAAGCTTTTCTCACGACTGACGTTTCTTTAGCTCCTTCTTACCCCTTAAAGTTCTGATAGTGCAGTAGACAAAGTTCAGTGGTCTATCGAAAGTGAATATGTCTTGTAATCGATTCAATAAGAATTTGGTGCTTCTGACTTATGATCATAAGATGGCATAGGATCAGATTAAGCAAGAGGGTCAGTTAAATTTCACAGGTAAGTCTCACTTTGTAGAAAAAAAGCAAAGATGGCATTATCATCAAAAGTAGGCAAATCAGCACTCAGGAAACTAGTTCCCTAACTCTGTACCATGTGCTGGGAGGATTCTGCGGCGAACCGTGATCAGGTTGGGGCAATCAAAGAATAGGTGATTGATCGATGGTGGGCACGACTCCGGCAAAACTGGCATTTTGGCAGATTCGACGAGCTAGGATAACGCCCTGGAAATTGCAGTACCTCTGACCGGTTAAGAAATCACCTAAGCGAGGCTTCACAAGACGGAGCTTAGCTGCCGTTTGCCAAGATTTCAACACTTATGCCAAACTAAAAAGTACGGAAATCGTATCCGAAGAGTGGAGGTATAATTAGTCGCAGGGCGAAAAAACTTAAATAAAACTTATGGCATCACCCTCAGCATTCTTGCTACCTGCAAAAGCCACGAGCGACTTAGTCCAGCAGACTGTGATCTCTCTCTCTCTCTTTTTTTCCTAAAGACGGAGTCGATATAATATAAACAAGTAATACCTAAAGATCCTTACGACGAAATACTCTTTAGAGCTTGGAAAGCAATGCGGGAGTTCGAATATACATCATATATGTTGAGGTCGAGGAATAAGATCTTGGAAAGCGATAATAAAATGGCCACCAACTTAGGAGTTAAAATGAAAATATGAGAAAGCAACTGGTGGGCATGGCAGCAAAGAGGAAAAAAGGCAAATACCCAGACGCCGTCATCCGTCTTGGAGTCATATATATATATATATATTATATATATATATATATATATATATATATATATATATATATATATATATATATATATATATATATATATATATATATATATATATATATATATATATCGTAAAATGGGGGAAAATGAAAAATGACTACCGACCATCTTTAGCTTGATAAAAACCTATAAAAGGTTAAAAATTATGTCAGTTTTAGACATTATAGTCAATTTTTCTTTAATATACTGTTAAGAAAGCTGATATATTTAACTAAAAAAATTTCACAATTTTTCATAACATTTTTTATATGGAAACACTAAGGTTAAAACGAAAAATTTACATGACATTTTTCTAAAATTTTAAAACTGATTTTGGAAAAGACAAATAGAAGTACTGATGATAAAAATATTCAATAATTATATTTATGTTTTTTGAAATTTTTAATTTTGAAAAATGGGTCAAAATGAAAAACCTACATGGGAAAAAATGTGAAAAATATTTAGCAAAATGTACACGTTTTTCCTTCTTTAATCAATTTTATATACATTTATGCTTGTAATCGTTTGTACTAATGTTACTAATGACAAATAATGTTATATTTTTTTTTTGCAGACTGTAATAACTTGCATGAAAAAATAAGGAAGAGGAAAATTCTAATACACTCATGATGATATCATAAGGGCTGTACTTTATATCTACGATGGTATGAAGCCTCAAAAAAAAAATTTATTTTTTTTTTTTTTTTTTTTTGGGTGAAAAATAATAACTTTTCAAGAAGGACTCTCAGAGTATTTGGCTTTCAAAGAGTATCATGCGGAAGACATAAGTATGGTTGAAATAACAAAACTTGTCAAAAAAAGATATTAGAAAGAAAATTTTGTAACAGAAGACATTTACAAAAAAAAATTTTTAATTTTAATATATATATATATATATATATATATATATATATATATATATATATATATATATATATATATATATATATATATATATATATATATATATATATATATATATATATATATATGATAGGTTTTTCATTTTCCAGCATGTGTCGTGTTTGTCACTTTTTTTAAAAAAAAAAAAAACATTTCAAAATCAAGATTTAAAAAAACAAATTTTTTAAACAGGTTATATTTTTCCTATATTTTCATATTGTAATAGTAGTAAAATCATGAAATTCTGGTTTTTGTCATACATTTAGTTTTTCAAAAGCTCAAAATATTTATGTTTTCCCAATTTTACGGTGTATATATATATATATATATATATATATATATATATATATATATATATATATATATATATATATATATATATATATATATATATATATATATATATATATATATATATATATATATATATATATATATATATATAGTGTGTGTGTGTGTGGCTGGAGATATATGGGCTCGCACTGCAAATTTTACCTTTATTGTACTAGTTAATACTCTCTCTCTAAAATCAGACACCAACCTTCTACTGATACTGTATTCAGAATCAAAAGAGTTTCTTCTAAACATGAAGGCAGATGAGCCACTGACAGCTCCTCTTCTGTTCATTAAATAAGGGATTGCCGCAGCAAAAACTGAAGAGACCTCGCATGAAGTCGAGCTATTCATCTCAAAATTCAAACCTATAAAGAAATATAAATATATTACTTGAATATTCAGCAACTGCAAAAGAAATTAGTAGAGGTTAAACATTCATGTACATACACATGAAGATAGACACGCTTCGTAGGTACAACACCAACATAATTATGAAAACTAATGTTAATATGTCATTCAACATACAAAATCTTTATCCCGTCTTATGCTTATTTCTTATTATGAGAATGTTTTTAAGATAAAACTAAGACATTTAGAATAATTTCAAGATGCCTAGTCTAGTTTTTTAGTTAACCTCTCATATTCCTAACAAATCTGAGGTCGGAAAACTAGGTTGAGGGTAACTCTTATGTACAAAAAAGAAGACATGGCCAGTTTGAAGGGTCTCAGTGAATAAACAGCGAGAGATATTGATAGAACTATTATTAGAGCTTTGAAATTACAAAAGCAGAAAGACTTTATTGACTATTTTGAGTATCATAACTAAAAAGGGCCTTGAGAGAAAAAATAAAATGGTAATAAAAAGTTAAAAGCAAAATCGTTACATATCATAGTGACCATAAATTTTTATCATAACAGTTTTGTTTAATTTAAAAAGGGGAGAACAATCAGTAAAAGAAAATTTTATAATTTGACTAGTAACAATTAAATCTTATAGAAAATTAATGAAAATACTACCTAATAGGCTAAAAATTAAATAAAAGAGTAAATCTGCATATCTTTGGTATTTAAAGCTTTATATTCAATTTCTTAATACCCCTCAACTAACTAATTATTAATTGCAATGTTAAACAGAAATTTACATAAGTTAGGCTTTAAAAGATTACTTTGCATTTAACAAAACTGAAATTGAAATATTTATCACATCCCGTAAATTATTTTAAAGTTAAAACTAAGACATATGATATTGATTGAAATATAAACTAAAACTATATTAATATAGATTCAAGTCATTAAATTTTATTACACATTATCCACATTAGGTATTTTAGATCAACTTGGTCAATTATGTAAATTCAAAATGAGAGGTAAATTAGTTTCATCCCATCTTTAACTATCTTATTTAAACAACAAATTATAAAAATTATAATTATAACTAAGAAAAATTCTTACTCAGCAAGCCAGCAAAATCTAAAATGGTTTTAAACCAAAACTACTACTTTTCTTTCCATGTGCTGTTTACACGGCTTCAGTTTTACAATAGGAAATAAAATTTTAGATCTTGTACTTCAAAAAAAAAAATTTTTTTCAAAGTCATACTAGTAATATGATTTTATCACTGGAAACAAATTTTGCTGTGTTCAAAACTTCTCAATAATCCTTGCTAATATATACAAAAATAAGACAAACAATGAGATAAATTGAGATTTAAGTCAAACCCTTTATATGTCAAAAAAAAAAAAAGTGTGCATATGTGATATGACGTTACATGAAGAAAATTTCATTCTAAACACTGCAATATGTGATCAAGAATAATAGTTTTTATTTTGAAAAGAACAAAACATTGGGAAAAGTTTTAAAAAAACTAAAAGAAATTTACGAACATTTCATTGAAATTGAATGAAAAAGGACAACTGAGAAATAATGAAGCACTCACTATTAAAATGAAAGTCATACTGTGAGGTAAAATTCAACACTGCAGATAAGCAAATTTTTTATGCTCCATCATTTTTTTAATTATTATACAATTACCCAAGCTCTGGTTCCATCATTTTAAAATTATCTTCCTCCAGACAACTTTATTATCATTTACAATTAGAAATATACAAAATTATTTCATTATTAAAAAATATTTTTCTCAAACTCCGCAAAAAAAATTATTTATTTTTTTTGCTCATTTTTCACTGAACATCTTGCAGCGCCACGACTCTGGCTACGCTGCCTTGTTAACATATAAATATCCACTCCAAGTTTTGCAAAACATTTTAAATAAGTTTTAATTTCATATTTAACTTTAAAAAAGGATCGTATGTACAGTCGTCAACAGAAGTTCGTTCCTATTAGGCTGGAAATAAATATTTATATAAAATAGAGATCATTTCATAAAAGCTCTATTTTGAATAAAAAGAAAATAAAAACATTCAGCGGGGCTTAATTGAACTGTAATTGGCTGAACCTGAAATGATTTCCATTTTATATAAATATTTATTTCCAGCTTAATAGGAACGAACTTCTGTTGACGACTGTACAATGGTTTCTTACCTAATGGGTCTGAATGAAAAGAACGAAGACTAATTGATAATCTTCCAGCGTAATTAAAATCATTCTTCTTCGCAAAAGCCTGAGCAATCACTTTATGTTTTGTTAATCTCACGGGTTCATCTCCACCTACATTAGCAACTCTTTAAATGAAAAAAAAAAAGAGATACCAATTAAAATATAAATATTTAAATACTTTGAAAAATAAGTTGTAATTACATATTCAAATCTTCTGAAATAAAAACATATTTTCATGATGATAAAAATTTGTAGTTAAATTGCGTTGTTAAGTTGAGAAAGAGGTACTTGTCATAATGATAAAAATATGAGAACTAAAAATCTCAGATTATCAACTTTACACATCTTAAACCTAAACACAAAAGTTATTTTACCTTCTCAAAAATCTACGCCACGCTTTCACCGAATTCAAAGTCCAACACCATGATGACATTGCTATGCCAGAGCCGAACAATGCCACTAAATGCAGTATATAGAAATTAACGCCTGGCCGATTTCCCATTACGCATTCTGAGCTGTCTGATGTTATTTTCGAAGAACACCTAAATAAATATTAATTTATGACGTTATAATATAATATATATATATATATATATATATATATATATATATATATATATATATATATATATATATATATATATATATATATATATATATATATATATATATATATATATATATATATATATATATATATATATATATATATATATATCAGAAAGATCAGAGAAATGGGTGATAAAACACTTACTATATAATTATTATAAAAATTTGTAGAAGCTAGGTAAATGGTGAATTATAATAGTAATAACTAATGCACCTTCTCACAAGAATCAGTAGGAAAGCCTAAGTCAGTTTCCCTCAAAGATTACAGTTTTTAAATTTCAAGTGAAAGGGATGTCATTAGTAATAAACACGAAATTTTAAAAAGCAGTAATTTATAAAATAAATGAGAATGTGCAGTCCGTACTGGTTTGGTGAACATAGTCAGGCTGTATGGTAGCCAACAGGGTAGCAGCGTAAGTTCGTGAGAGCATGTTCTTTTTTTTTCCTTCAGCACACACCTAGCCTCTCATCCGTCAAGGTTTGTAGGGTGCAGAGCTGAAGGACTCCTCTTGTTCCAACGCTAGAGTATATTGGTTTGTGCACTGACATTAATATCACAATTTGAACAAAAGCGTGGAAAGCAAGGAAAGTGAAAATCTTCTCCACAATGAACATAGACGCCTCTAGTTCCCAGGCAGTATTTCAAAGGTTGGCCAAATGTTTTAACATTTAAAACATAGTCAGAGGCAAGGTATACTGTCGAACAGTATAGCTAGTGAATCTGATCGCAATTTTCATGGGTGGAAAAATATTAAAACTTTAGGAACATTGGTGGCATCCTTGGGGAAAGGAAACCATTAATGATTGGTCACTAGGGTTGGCTTAAAATGTTAGTAGACCAAGATATCCTGAGGAGTTTCACTAAAACTATATTAATATGGATTTAAGTCATTAAATTTTATTACACATTATCCACACAAGGTATTTTAGATCAGCTTAGTCAATTTAAGTAAACGATTTAATGAATGAATTTAACTTACAGTATAAAATTTCGTAACGATTTGTTCCAATCCTTCCCATTCATGAAGACATAAATATGACAAGCAATTGTAATGATCAAAAATATAACGATAGCGAGTATAAAGACTCCAAGTCTAAAAATTGTTCTTTTGATTTTCTTATTGGCGTTGTCGCTGATAATATTGGAGCATTCTAACTTCATTTTAACCAAAGATATCAAACCTGTTGATTAAATGCAAACAAACATTAATGTTTATACTTACAGCTCCTAAATATAATTAGTATATTAAAAACTACAAACTAACCTCAGAAAAGTTTACTTGAAAATAAAAAGTTTACAATTAATGTAGATATATCACTTGCAGTTTATTTATTATTTTATTTAATTTTTCTGGAAGGAGGGGGAAGGGAGGAGGAGGAGTGAATGTACCAGAGACCTGATTTTACACCAATGAACGGCAATGCTATGTCAGAAATCAACACGAGAGACAATTCTTATTTATATTTATAAAAAAAAAGATTGGCAAAGAGGCCAAATTTAATTTTTAAATATTGGATAAATCTTTTCCGCAAGAAAGAAAAATAAGTATCACTATGAAGTTTGTGATTTCGAAAGGATAAATGGAAGATTCAATAAAAAGGCAAGATATGTAGATCTGGGAAAAGCTCTAAAGGGTAAAAGGAAAACAAGTCTGGTAGGAAGTGTACAACACTTTCGCAGCTTAGTACTGGTTGAGGCTTATATCGCAAGTGGTAAGCAATGGTGTTTACGTGATATTTTCCGTATGGTCTTGTAAACAAACCAATAAGAGCGTGAACGACAAGACAAGGAAGGGGGTTAGCTTTGCGGAAATCGGTGGTTCGATTCTTAAAGGTTTAAATCCAACGGGAAAGATGATGTCAGGAATAGGTACAAGAGTTATGCAAGATGGTACAAAAGATTTCCCAGAGAAAACTGGTCACTAACATTTCCGTTAAGTAAGTCCACTGACAAAGGGAAAGGGGGATAACAACTCTTAGAGATTATGGGTTCCCTGTTGGATGAACCAAAATGAAGTTTTGATAAGGTGAGAAAAATGATGAGCCTAAAAAATGCAAATGTGAGAGATAATGAGGGTCACATTCCTCTGACCAGAGAGAGAAACTACAAAAAATGTGGTAGAGAAAACAGGTTTCTTTGCTTTCATTTTAAAGCGTATACATTCATGCCGGCTATTTTTTTTAATGCATTAGAAAAAACAGATGATGACAAGGAATTCCAGAAAACGAAGGTGGCTGTAAAGGGAGGGATTCCATATCGAATAAGTTTGGAGTTATATATGTAAAACCTAAAGTCTAAGAGTTCAAGCACAATATTTCCACCACTAAACTGCACCAACTCCATAAAATAATAATAATAATAATAATAATAATAATAATAATAATAATAATAATAATAATAATATGGAATATAATTAAATCGAATTCAATGAAAATTCATCAAATATATAGTCTTAAAAACTAGTTAAAATTTAAAAAAAAAAATTACCTTTAATTAAAAATACCGATCCAATGCATACAATAATAGAAATTGGAATCAGTAATGCTAACACTCGCACTTCGACAGTTGGAGAAAGGAAGCAGATACCGACTGCCGAATCCGCTTTCACTTCGCCGAAGGCAATGATGAAACATGTAAAAATAAATGGAATTGACCACGAAATACGATGAAAATTTTTGGCTTTCCTCTCCAAATTTTCTTGACATTGACCTCCAGCTAAATATAATTCAAGCAACTCAGTAAATACTACAAGGATAGAAAATGCTTGTGCTTTGCGCACAAAACTATGTTGTAAATGCCTAGCAGTTGAACATCAAATTACAACAACCGTATTGAACTAATTTTAACAAACTCAAAGTAACTGTTAGATACCAAAATATAATAAACTTATTTACAGACATCATAATCTCTGATTAAAACCAGGTTAATAATTCTTATACTAAAGTTAAATATATACATGAAGACATAATTACGAAATTTCAATTAACTTTTGAATTTCCTTTATTACAATTGTTAATACAGACAAAAAGTCAATACATAAATATGTTAGAGAAAAGCATTTATTCTTCAACATATAAATTGGCCAAATTCCTAACCCTAAAATATTACCACAATACTTAATCTTGTCACAAATTACAAATACAATTTAAGTGGTAAAGCTGCACCATAGAAATATAACAATGGTTAAAGTAAAAAGCTGTAAAATGCCTAAAAACTGCTCTAATGCAATTTAAAAGGAAAATAATCAGCTATACAAAATAAGCATTCTGTTATTAAAATATTTTAGTTTTAAACTATACATTAATTTTAACAAGGTAATTTGTATTAATTTTATATTTTACGAAATAGATAAACCAGATATATATATATATATATAATATATATATATATATATATATATATATATATATATATATATATATATATATATATATATATATATATATATATATATATATATATATATATATATATATATATATATATTATATATATATCAAATAATATCGACTACTGAGAATCTGTTAATTATTAACGGACCTAACAAATATTTTTAACAAAAGTTAAAAAAGTTAATGAAAAATGAAAATTAACGTTCCGTTAATGGTTTATTTATTTTAAAAAATCAAATGCATTAACATTATCGTTTTGAAGCGTTAAATGATCATATATAATATATTAATTATATATATATATATATATATATATATTATATATAT
>SEYY01019672.1:60000-89350 GCA_009176605.1 Armadillidium nasatum
AGTTAAATTTCACAAGGTTGAGGTGACCCCACTGGGAAATCCCATCCAGATAAGCAAGAATGGAATTGGAAAGTTGAAGACGAAAGGCTACTCTAAAAGCAAAAGAGGGAACAGATTTGAAATGAGTAGAAGAATGGAGAGATAAGAATGAATATTGTTTGAAGTACAGCTAAGGTGGTCGTTGATGAACAGTAGGAATACAGTAGGAAATAAGACTGAACCCTGAGGAACATTACAATTAATAGAGAAACATGAAGAGTTCGCTCCCTCAACAAGTGCTGACATGGAGATTTGAGAGAAAACTGGATATGAGTAAGTAAAGAGGAGGAAACTCAAATGAAGGAAGTTTAGAGAGCAATGACGCCTTCCATACCCGGTCAAAAGCATTGTATATGTCAAGCGCTGCAATACAAGACTCACTATAGTCCCTAAGAGAAGATCATAGATCAGTATGATAGGAAAAAATGTCACCAGCAGACTTCAAGCGTCGAAAATCATACTGGTGATTTGAAAGAATGGAAGATTCCAAATGATCCAGGAAATGGGTTAAAATAGTTTCAAAGATACAATACAAATGAGATCTATAGGACAATAAGTATCATTTCCTCCCGAGAGTGATTGCAAAAAGAAGCAGAATTTCAGTTTTAAATAATGATAATAATAATGAAAAAAAAAAACTCCTTTCTTCATTGAGTATTTCTGGTGAGGAAATGCTAGTTGTTAACGAAAGAATGTTCTCTTCTCGTCATAGAAAATTGAAATTATTTCGAGCAAAGAACATTAAGTAAGAAGGTTGAGAAATTCTAGAGCAAGCATCTAGAAGTAATCTTATTTCCTAAAAGGAAGATAGAGATTCAGTATCTTCAAAAGTCAGAGTTTCATCTTTAGAATATAAAAAGAAAATGAAGGGCATTCAAAGATATTGTAAAGGGAAAAACGATATTTTCTCATTTAATTTTTGCTATAATCTAATTAATTTTTGCTTATAAGACTTTAAAGAGATAATTCAGAATCTCAGCAAACATTTCCAAAGGTCAGAAAATAAATTCAAACATCAAATAAATATTCTAATAAAAGTAATTGTATGTTAAAATATAAAAAAAATAAAATTAAAATAATAAAAAAGAAAAATGAACAAATCATTTGAACTCATTCGAACAGCTGATTAGTTAAAAATGAACAGATAGGTAAAATAATAAGTAAATAAAACTAAAGAAAAAGAAAGCAGAATATCATTATTGTGTGTCTCTCATCATTTTAAAGGTATAATAGATGACCCCAAAAATCTACAAGCCACGGCAGAAACATCCAATAATATGACAAATGTAGGTCACACAAAGCATAATTTTGCATGGTTTTGAAGAGTGGATCATAAAACTATATATTATTCTATTCATTTACACTCCAGGTTAATATTTAATAAACAACACATTCGAAAAATAATGAAATTAAAATATTTAAACCATTACAATTCTTTAAAAGCCTTCTTCAATTTTAATACACACCAAATAGGTTTAATGATTTATTTAAAAAGACAAATAAACGTGTCAGTAGCAGTATTAAAAAAAAAAAAAATAAATAAAATAAAACGAAAATTGTAAATTTACACCCATGTGATTTTAAAATTGTCCGATGATATAAAGAGCTTTTTTTCCTTTGACAAAGGACGGTAACATAAAACAGAAGTAAAGAATCTAGAATCGACACTATAAGAAAACTTCCAATTTCCTTCTATGCATATTTATATTTACAATGAACAAAAAAAAAATTCCTTTAATCTACATTTTACTAAATCTACAAACTACAGAACCTCAATAAAAGATTGTATATTTATGAGAAAATGTAGATTACAATTAAGCTATTAATATATTTTTTTAAGATAGTTCAAATAACTCCTATTATAGACTAGAAAATGAAATTACAAACAGTTACAGGTCATGCTATTTTTTGCCAATTCCCGATCTCTCTCTAAATCAGATCCTCTTTTATATTTTCCCTATTTCTCTAAAAGTTAATAAGTACATAATTTTTTTTTTACACCTTCTCTCTTCCTTGGCGTTTTTTTAAGAGCTTTTCTCTTACGATCTCTCTTCCTACTCCAACATCTTTCTTCTTCCAGATACATTTTTAAATTCAGAATATTATAATATGCGCTATAATAATAATAATAATAATAATAATAATAATAATAATAATAATAATAATAATAATAATAATAATAATAATAATAATAATAATAATAATAATAATAATTGACCTTGCACATAGCCGGAAATTCTTTCTTGCACTTCAGATATTCAGGCCATCCATTTTCTTTTTCGAATAGTCTACATGGTCCTCTAGTAATAGCACACATTTCCTAGGAAATATATATATATATATATATATATATATATATATATATATATATATATATATATATATATATATATATATATATATATATATATATATATATATATATATATATATATATATATATATATATATATATATATATATATATATATATAATATATATATATATATATTAGAATCACTAAAACATTAAATGAATAAGTTAACGTTTTGATTTTTCATCTACAAGTACTTATTAAAACTGTTTTGATAAAGAGGGTGTTCCAATGTCAAAATTCTTTAAGAAATTTGAAGATTGCTAAAGCGAAGTGTCCCATGATTCGCGTCCCACGAATTTTGCTGCAGTAATTTTCTGTTTGCGGCAGCAAAAATTAAAGGTATGGAATTTCTATCTTCAATTTTTGCTGCCGCAATCTTGAATGGTCACCGTGATGTAAACAAAAATGGAGGGGTTAGGTCAAGGTCTTCTTTTGAAAAAAAAAATACCTTTGTAAATATTCTTATTCAGATAGATTTGTTTGCAAATTATTTGTCATAATTTTTTTTTGCATTTTCGTATCATCAATTTGTTTTAAATGAAGCAAATTAATCACTTTCAATTATTAGGAAAATCGTAGGTTCCAATGTTTTTTAATCATAGCTGCCGCCAAAGTCTTTTAAAAATCTTCGCTTTGGTCACTCATACGTTATCTTATATTCCTACATATGGCCTTTATATTAAATTAAATGATTGCATTAAAATTAATTAAATAAAGGATTTGCTTAAAATTAATTGAATAACGGATTAAACTAGATTTTAAAATATATTTATGTTTGTTTTTTTAGATCAGCTGTTAACTACTACAGCGGAGTGTCCCATGAAAATCAAAGAATCTGCTAAATATATTCGCTGCCGCTTCTTTAAGCGTGACGTCACGCTTGATTTCGTGGAACAAACCCAAGGACTTTTAGATGAGATGTCAAAACATTAACTCTCTTATATTTTAATGATTTTAATTGGTTTTTAAATATTCTTGTTCCACCTACATCTTGGGCTATCTTGAGATATAGTAGAACGCATATATATATATATATATATATATATATATATATATATATATATATATATATATATATATATATATATATATATATATATATATATATATATATATATATCTTCCATTGTACCAGATGCAAAAGGGCCCCGGAGACCGTAAATATACTTTCTTTTACACTGTCCCTCCAACTGTCGCCCCAAAATCTTCTGGGGCATATCACTTCTTTGAAAGATCTCTGGACGAGACCGACTGCGGCGGAAGGCTTCATTAGCGAAGTGTGGCCGCCTCAACAGGGGTGGTCAGGGGGTGAGAAGGTAAAAAAAAAAAAAAGGTATATATATATATATATATATATATATATATATATATATATATATATATATATATATATATATATATATATATATATATATATATATATATATATATATATATATATATATATATATATATATAAGGTAGAATTCATTTATATAATAATAATTATTACTAACTGGATTGAAACATTGTAATTAATATTTACGGCAATTACGTTTCTGGATAAATAGTTGAAGAAATTTACAAGTATTTCCATAAAGACATACACACACTTTAAGTATATTTTCCTGTTTGACAAAAGTTTTATTATAATGAAATAATCTAAGAGAAAATAAGTTTCTAATAGCATAAGATAAGCAAATAGTAATAAAACATTTTGTTTCTTAGTTCCTCTTAATAATAAAATACAGCTTCTAATTATGTATTCTGGTTAAAATAAATATCTTTTTCTTCTTCTTCAGCTCCCAGGTAGGCATTATCTACCTGTCAGTCGGTGCAGCCTCGCTATCCAGTTTCTCCGATCCGCAAATGCGTTGCTCATCCTCAACTAGTTGAGGGTAACCATGTTTCTCAAGCATGGCCTCAACTTCATCTTTCCACCTCCTCCTCGGTCTTCTTCTCTCTGATCTCCAATCCCAACATCTTTTTGCAACCCTTTGGTCACCCATTCTTTCCAAGGTAACCCAGTCACCATAGATGAACCTTTTCTATCATTATTTATGATAGGGAATACTTAAATCCTTTTTCTAATTTCTAACCCTATCTCTTTTACTCTTTCCCAGTATTGTTTTGAGGGGTCTCATTTCAGCAGTCTGTATCCTGCTTCTTGACTTTGTGGTTGTCGACCAACACTCCGCTCCATAGGTATAGCCTCGGAAAACGGAAAATAAATATAATAGTCAAAATACTTACCATTGTAGGAAGCTGCACTGATGACTCATTACACTGTGGAAATAGAATAGCACAAAGAAAAGGCTGGACAACCGACCAACAATGTGGCAAGTTTTTCAAAGCAGTCATGTATTCTAGTGCTTCCTGAGAATATATATATATATATATATATATATATATATATATATATATATATATATATATATATATATATATATATATATATATATATATATATATATATATATATATATATATATATATATAATACCACATAAACCGTGGAATATAATTTGTATCATTTACTCCTGCTAATGAGGACGATTTGAATATTATATATATATATATATATATATATATATATATATATATATATATATATATATATATATATATATATATATATATATATATATATATATATATATATATATATATATATATATATATATATATATATATATATATATATTAATTATTTAATTTTCTTTTCTTAGCTAAATTCTTTATTTAAACTATTAATAGCTAAATTCTTTATTTAAAATATTAATATTGATAAATATTAGATGGAATAAAAAAAAAAAAGTTCGCATTTGAAGAAACGGATTGCTCTAATTTGAGGGTGTTAACATTCCTTTTAACTGTAGCCTTCTATGGTAGATATTCTTCATATGGTGGATCTCAAGCCATGTCCGCAACTTTTCCTTTTTTGGTATTTCCTAACACTATAAGGTGAAAAAAGTCAAAGGCAACAGGACCTTAAAAGAGGTTACGAAAATGATTCTGAAATTTTTTAATGCCTGCTTAATATGACCTTTTCAAACTCCTTTAGAAAACCCACATCATTTCTAGGTACTGTATCAGGGATTGGAAATTCTTTATAACACCACAGGTAAACTTTCACAGCAGATATACATTTCTCCCTGTATGGCTGCACACTTAAATATAACAATTCAAGCTATGTAGATACCTCTAGTCTTTAGGCATTCACAAATTGGCAATAAAAACAGATCTTGAGCATTCACACCACCACTTTAATGTACTTACTCTGGCTGCTCTTTGACTGGGCAAGCCTGAAAGAGCTAAAGACGTATGAGTATATGGCAAATTAACTCCAAAACAAGTATGCTCTTCTAGAGGTTCACATCTTGCTTCCTTCCAGCACTCGTTTCTCTAAAAAAAAAAAAAAAAAAAAAAAAAAAAAAAAAAAAAAAAAAATTATATATATATATATATATATATATATATATATATATATATATATATATATATATATATATATATATATATATATATATATATATATATATATATATATATATATATATATATATATATATCCAGCTCACACTTGTAGTAATCACTACTAGCATGACAAATCACACCTAGGGATTCATGGATTGTGTTTTAAATATCTTAAATTTTCATGACAAATAAGACATCTTAAAATATTGTATTAATGGCATAGTTTTATGCATTACATAGAGTTTGTACATTTAAAACAAAACCTCACACCTAGGTTGTTATATGCAAAATTTTTCTTTCTTTTGTCAATGACTATGTAAAAATTTATTTGACATAAAATGTGTGTGTAATTACTAAGTTAAGTGTCAGACAAAATATATTTCATATGATTTGAGGAAATGTGAAAATAACACTGCATGATGAAGCAGATTCTGCAGAACAGAATTCTTGTTATATATATACCTGCAATTTTAAAGTATTCAAACAGAATTTACTGATAATAAAGAATTACAACATATGGCAATAAAATTGGGATCATCGTAGGGTTATTTTGTTTGTTGCTAAGAGCCAAAGTTTCTGACTCAAGGTATGAATATGGTAAACAAACAAAAATAATTGAATTAGCAAGACTTGCAAGACTTATCCATGTTCTTTACTTGACGTGATTCTCCAATTTGAAGGAAATTTGAATGAATTGTCATAATTGTTCAACAAGACTTACTGAGAAGCATTTTTTATTGGTTGACCTATATTTGGTAATCAGAGAACTTCCTTTCATATTATATACTGTAACTGTTTGTAACAAAATATGAAGATTGTTGCACGACTCAAAATAGTGCACATGCCATTAACCTCATCGGTTGTGAGTATATTAAATAAATTTATAAAACTGTGAAAGTACAAAATTATTACTTTACAAATTCCTGCACATGTTACTTATTACTGACTAATTAATGTTTTCAAAAGTAGCCAGAAAATTTTGATTCTGAGAATCTGCATGCATTTAACAATCATTTTAAATTAGATATATATACAACTTTGTAAAATTGGAAAATATTGATCTTCAAACAATGGCAACATTAGAGAATTATTCTTTAAATCTTGTACAAAAAAAAAAAAAATTTCTTTCAAGAAAGCACCGGAAATAGCAACAATGGATTTAAGAATTTTATATAACTAGAGCTTCACAATTTACACCAACAACTAGAAAAGTCCATACAGCAGTCTAATGTTACTAATTAATAAATGTGAAAATATTTGTCTGCTAGAAAAGTGACAATGTCTTTTATGCGATAAAAGGTGTATCAAATTACCATGAGTGAGAGGAGAAGGTAAAATGAAATTATTACATTAAAAGAAACTACTGCAAAAATATGGCCATGTACAGTAACAATAAAATAAAAAGTGATTTTTCATCAAGTGTAGTTGTTTTATAAAAATTGAGAATAAAGATTTTACTTTCAAACGCACCTTCCAAATTTGGCACTATCTCTTTTCTTTTTCTATACTAAAAAAGTTTTATTCCTTTGAGATACTTTAAATATACTTATGTACATGAAAAGGATCTAAAAATTAAACAGTGTTAAAATGGTATAAACAAAATGTAGAAAGTATATTTAACAAAAAGATTTCTACCATTATAACGGTCAATTTACCTTTCCACTGGTATAAAGACGACTTGAAAGTTTCGGAGCATCTAATTTTGAGTGGGGAACTTCTGTTATATGTGTTTCGACATTTGTGAGCACAAAGGTATTTAAATTTTCTGTCGTCTCATTTTCAACTGTACCCAGGAGTTGTATAAATCTAAAAGAATATATATATATATATATATATATATATATATATATATATATATATATATATATATATATATATATATATATATATATATATATATATATATATATATATATATATATATATATATATATATATATATATATATATATATATATATATATATATATATATATATATATATATATATATACGGTATATATATTGGCATATATAAAATTGACAAACACTTTGAATATAATACTTTTACATGAATATATAGCTCCATAGGAAATAAAACAAATGTTAAAACCACCAATACTGGTTTCTTTCTAATTTTCAAAAACAGGCTGTGAATTTGCCTTCAATTTAATTTCAAAAAAACCTTGAACAGGTGGTACAACTCCCTACTCTTATCCACAATCATCTTGAAAATGAACACAACATTCTATTTAAGTCTTCTGCAAGAAAAAACCCTGCCTACTGTGAGAAAATGTTTTTAGCATTTTGGTGCCACAAATTGGTGTGCAGTTGTACTTCTAAAATTTCTGACAGAATAATGATTGTTTCAGTGGGAAAGATCTTTCTACTTCAACATTCACTTCCTTCTGGAAACATGTATTCTTTGAGCCTGAATCAAAAAATGGGAACTCCTATCAACCCCTAATTATTATACAATTACTTTACCTTCAGTATTTCCCTAAGTTTTTAAATTTTTCCTTAACATGAGATATGCGGATTTGGAAACATTTCTTCTCTTTTAAAAATACCCAGTTTACCAGTATGGCTTTCAAAAGAAACTACTGGTGATCTTCCTCTTCTCTTTCTGACCCTTTGTCCTCTGCATTCTACACTTTGGGGAATCTTTTGCAGAGGTGCTAGACATATTGAAAGTCTTAAATAGAATCTAGCACAAAATTCTAAATTTCCCTCTGTCAGTATCTTTCTTTCTGAGGCCTTCTCTCTAATTTCCTTTCCAATCATTCTATAGCAGCTCTTGTTGATGGCTATCGCTTACCCTTTAAATCTATCATTAATGGTGTTCCTCAAAATCTGTCCTTTCCCTAATTCTGCTTTTCATTAAAAATATTCTCTTTTACTTCATTATCTAACCACTCTAATGCCAATGACTCCCTTTCATTACTCCTTAACTCAACAAAAATTAATTACAGTGACCTTGGAGTAACTAACTGCTGATCTTTTTTTGAATTTCTAATTGGAGCAGAGAAAATATGATTGTTTTCAATACCTCAAAAACTCGGTTCCTTCATATTTCTATTCATTATAATCTTCCACACAATTATGATATCTTCTTCAATACACACAACTTAAACCTTCACCTTTGCAAAATATTTTTAGATGTTTTATATCTTCTAGAGATCTTTCTTGGAAGGATCAGATTTAATTCTTTCTAAAAAAGCTACTTTACAGATTGCATGTTATGAGGCATCTTCAATATTTTTTCACACTTTACAGAGTATCATTTGCTCCTGTATGTGGTATACCTCACATATCCAGGATGGTTCCACTCACATATCTCACATTGAAAAAGTGGAATCTAAGGCTTTTCATCTTATCCACTGTTTCATTTACAAACAATATATATATATATATATATATATATATATATATATATATATATATATATATATATATATATATATATATATATATATATATATATATATATATATATATATATATATATATATATATATAGGGATGGAGCAATAAAATTTTAAACAATAATGATAACAATTTTAAATCACTCGATGCAGAGTACCAATGTAACAAGGAACAATACAGCTTTATACACTTCATACCGATATGATATCTCTAGAATTTACTGATACTGATACCAATTTTTTTTACTGAACTTATGAAGGTTGAAACAAGATTGAAAATATTCAATGACCATAAAATTTAGGTCTTCTGCTATCTGTAAATATGTAGTTATTTTGAAGTCACATTGCTAAACAAAACCTATTGATGGGTGATACAGGGTTGGTGCTACCAAGGCTTTGAAGTCAACTTGCCCTAATTCACAGACTATCAAGGTCTTCAATTCAATTTCCCCTTTTTTGATCACCACTTCTTCTAAACCTCACCTTTTATTCTTTATTTTTTCTTCTATAGATGCTTGAGCATTCAGAAAGCAAATCCTTTTCTGTTTCCTCATACTGTCTCTATCCTCAATTTTCGGCCAAAGGAGATTGTTGTGCATATGTGGGCAATGATCTTGTTTGCTCTTGAGTCTCTATTTGGAGTCTTCTGAATTTTCCACTTTGTGGTTTAAACTCTCTTGCCATTCATTTGTACTGTTTATTTATCTCTAAATTCTACTGATTTTTATAAATACTTTGACTTTCTAAACTCTAAAACAGAGCATATTCTCTCTTCTTTCTCTTTCATCATATTAGGTAATTTCAGTATTCAATCACTGCCAGTAGCTTTCTTCTAGTTCTCATAATACAGCCAGTGAACATGCCTTCCAATTCTCCACCCAAAACGACCTTGAACAGTTGGTGCAGCTCCCTACTTGTATCCCTGATCGCCTTGGAGATGATCCCAATATTCTAGACCTTGTTTTTCAACTTCTAATCTTTCTCCTTAAACTGTCAAACTCTCTCCTCCTCTGGGTTCTTCCAATCACCTTCTTATCTCTATATCCTCTTCTATCTTTTCAAGTCTTTCACAAGAAAGACCCCTGCCTATTGCTAGGAACGTTTGTGACATTTCGGTGATGCAAGCTAATTGGATTTCTTAGATTTCTCACAGAATGATTATAGTTTCCATGGGAGGGGTCTCTTGGAGTGTGCAGAGTGCATTACTGACGTATTCTCAGTGGCATGGAGATGTACATTCTGTAATCTTTCCCTTCTACTAAACCTTGCAACCATTGTTTAACTCTGCTTGTTCTCGTGCTATTAGCTGCTGAGATACTGACTTCTGTAATTACCATTGTCTTCAAACTTCAGAAATTCATGCAGTTTATATTTCATCCTGGAATCATACAAAATCCATTCTTTGTAACACCATTTCTCAGAACAAAATGCAATAATTTTCCTGGCTACTCTTCCTCACGCTCTTTCTGGCATTTTGTAAAAAAAATGTCAATTCAAACTTTGCTTCTTCCTCTTTCCCTCCTCTAGTACAAGTCAACAATAGATCCATGACATTGTGGATGAAGAAAAAAAATTAGAATCTGGTTGTGCTACTCAATGACATTTAGAAGTTAAAATGATCAAATGTTTTGCAAATTTTAGAAGAAAAGTTAAATAGTTTAGATGTTGTTCCAACTCTTGGAACATATTAATCAAATACTCATACAGACATGCTAGAAACTTTTGAACTACTTGAGAATGCGACTGACTCAAGTTTAATTTTGTCATGTGTTCAAGGACTAAATTATTCTCTAGAGCTGAAGCTGTCAAAACATAATAATGCCCTGGTATTCAGACTAGAAAAAATTCATTCAAAAGTTTTTTCAGTTGAACGAGAGAGAAAAATAAAAAGTGTAATACATTCTAGGTTTAAGCTAGACTGGTGCTCTGAAAAGAAAAAGGTAACCTTAATGTTTTCTTTATTAGTAACAACATAGTACATTTTCAAAGAAGCTAAAAAAGCCTCTAATGTCTACATTACATTATTAGAAGGCATACCAGGATCAAGTCTTAAGGAGAATTTCTCCAATATAAAGAAAACAAAAAAAAACAAAAGTATATACAATAGATAAAATAGTAAAAGCTTTTTTAAGAAAAAAAAAGTATTTTTAAAATTTTTTTTTTTTTTTTTTTTTTTTTTATATATTATATATATATATATATATATATATATATATATATATATATATATATATATATATATATATATATATATATATATATATATATATATATATATATAACATATATATATATATATATTATAAGTAAAATCATCCCTAAACTAAAACCTGGCAAAGACCCTTCAAACCCCTCCTCCTACCGCCAAATCTCCCTCTTATCCACCATCTCAAAACTTCTTGAAAAACTAATCCTAAATTCTATCCTCCAATTCATCCCACAACAAAACTTCCAACACGGGTTCAAACCCAACCACTCCACCACCACTGCACTTACCAACGTCATCCAACCTATAATAAACGGACTAAACCATAAACCTTATCACAAAACTATATTAATAGCAATTGACATAAACAAAGCCTTCGATACTGTCCCGAGACATAATCTTATCCATAAAATCCTCCAATCCAACATCCCAACAAACACTAAGAAATGGCTAACCAACTTCCTATCAGAAAGAACCGCCCAAATACAACAAAACGGCCATAAATCACGTACCATCAACTCAAGGAACGGAGTTCCGCAAGGAGCCATACTCTCCCCCACTCTATTCAACCTGTACACAGCAGACCTCCCTCAACCCCAAACAACTTTCACCCGCATAATATCATACGCCGACGACTTAACTATTATCACCACTCCAAAAAAATTCAGAAAATTACGAATTTTGAATAATAAAAAGTACAAAAATTAAAAAAATTTAAAAAAATTTTTTATTCATATTAGTGATTTAACAGCTTTACATATGTAAGACACTAATGTAAAGTTTGAAAAATATATAGAATTATCATAACCTGTATTTATATATCATTGTTATTTTTTTGTATTGTTTTTTTTTTTTTTTTTTAGCTATTTTTTTTCAAAATTTATTATTTTTTTATATTTTCTGTCAATATAGTTAAAAGATCAGCTTCAGCAGTTTGGAGTACTTTACAATGTTTCAGGATAGGTTCGAAATAGCTAAATGTAACATCTGCAGTCCAGAAAATTAGAAGAGGACCTCCGTGCTACAAGTAAAAAAATTTTAACTAAATCTTTATGGGGTATCAAAAAAAAAACACAAAGATGAAGATTTCCTAGCAGAAATGAGCGGTCAAAAGAAACAAAAAAAGAGAAAATTTTAAAAAAACAAGAAGAATAATCTTAATTTTCATAAATTTTGTTTGAAATTTTTTTTTTAATATTTGGCTGATTGAGCTGAAATTTTCAGGGTATATGAATTTTTTTTACAAAATTCTGAGTTGTATTCGAGCATTTTTCTGAGTCTATAACGGTTTGAAAGTTATTTGGACCCAAAGTTGAAAAAAAATTAGTAGCATGGTTAAACCACTGGTCCACATAAGCTAAAAATTTTATTGAATAATCTTGGCCCCTATTTCTTGTATTGGTGAGAACTGATTTTTGATATCACGTCTAGAAAAAAAATTACAAACATTTGACTATTTTTTTTGCAAAAATTGTACCCTTTTTTAAAAAAAAATATTTAAAAAAAAAAAACGCTACCTACTAATTTTTTTTTTTTTTTTTTTGTTTTGAGGAGAATTATAATATAATATATATATATATATATATATATATATATATATATATATATATATATATATATATATATATATATATATATATATATATATATATAATAGTGTGGTGTGTGTGTGTGTGTGTGTGTGCAACGATGTTATTTGCTCTTGTGTCTCTAATTTGGAGTCTTCTGAATTCTCTACTTTATGAAAAAGCTCTCTTGCAATTCTACTACTAAATTTATTTGTTCTGTCTATTTATCTCCTAATTCTGTTGACTCCAAAAATCTTTGACTATTTAAACTCCAAAATAGAGCACATTTTTTCTTCTTCTTTCTCCGAAATCATCATTTTAGGTGATTTCAATGTTCACAACCGCCAATGGCTTTTATCTAGTTCTCATGATCCAGCCGGTGAACTCGCCTACAACTTTTCAATCCAGAACAACCTTGAGCAGTTGGTGCAACTCCCTACCCGTATCCCTGACCGCTTGAAGAACCCAACATACTTTTCTTTTCTTAACTTCTTATCTTCTCCTTATACTGCTAAACTCTTTCCTCCTCTGGGTTCATCCGATCACCTTCTTATCTCCGTATCTTGTTCTATCTCTTCAAGTCTTCCGCAAGAACGGCCTCCGCCTTCGGCGAGGAGACGTTTCTGGCACTTCGTTGCTGCTAAGCTGGTCTGACTTGCGGTTGTACTTCTTTGATTTCCCATGGAATGATTATTGCTTTCGTGGGAGGGGTCCCTCGAAGTTGCTGATCGTATAACCGAGGCGATTCTCTCTGGCATGGAGGCGTACATTCCATATTATTTCCCTTCTACTAAACCTAATAAACCTTGGTTTAACTCTACTTGTTCTCGCGCTATCCGCCGTAGGGATGCTGCCTTCAAACTCCTGAAACTCATTCAATTTATATTTCATCCCGGAATCGTGAAAAATCTATTCTTCTTTTCTCCGCCAAAATGCAATAATCTTTCTGGCTCCTCTTCCTCTTGCCCTTCTGGCATTTTGCAAAATATGTCAACTCTAACTTTGCTTCTTCCTCTTTCCCTCCTCTACTTTATTCTGATACTACAACTGCCAGTTTACTTTCTACTAAGGCTGAACTCTTCACTCATACTTTTGCCTCTAACTTTACCTTAGCTCCTCTATACACCCACCAAAAAAAAAGTTATAGTTGTAGTTTTTTGTTTTAATTTTTTTTTGTTCCAAAAGATGAATTAAGAAAAAAAATTTGATAGTTGTTCTGTTTTGGGCTTATAATATTTTTTCTATAACTCTGGGAACAAAAGTCTGTTACAAGTTTTTGTTGCCAATAGAATTCTGAATATACAGTACAAATTTCAGGCCATTCCAAAAATAGTTTGGCCCTGCCATTCATTTGAAAATTGTCAAATTTCCAAAACGAAAAAAAAAAACTTTTTAATTATAAACTCAGAAAAACGCTAGAAATAGACTTTTTTCCAACTGGGGAAAAAAGCTATATACACTGGAAATTTCAGGAGAATTGGTTCAAAAATTTAAAAAAAAAAAAAATTTAAAATTGGATTGTCTTCTCAAGTTAATTTCCATTTTAACCCCGGCCGCAAAGTTTTTCCCTGATTTTTGGCGGGGCCGGTTCGCATATATATAAATATATAATATATATATATATATATATATATATATATATATATATATATATATATATATATATATATATATATATATATATATATATATATATATATATATATATTATATTTTTTTTTTTTTTTTTTTTTTTTTTTTTTTTTTTTTTTTTTTTTTTTTTTTTTTTTTTATTTTAAATATAAATATAAAATTTTTTATCTGAAAAAAAATATATATATATATATATATATATATATATATATATATATATATATATATATATATATATATATATATATATATATATATATATATATATTGGCAAGTTTTAGATTACCCTCTTTCTCTTTTCCAAATGGTCAAGTTTAGAGAGTGTAGAAAAGGAAGGTAGGAATGGAAAGAATACAATCTGTAATGTTAGGTGGTTAAGCACAAGGGCTGAGCAATGCTTTGGCTCTAAATGAGTATGTGATCAAGTGTACTTGACAAAATATTCATCATTTGTTCCTATGCTTTTTTTTTTCCTTTCTTCCCATAGATTGTAGAATATATTTTGTTAATTGTATTATAATTATCTTTTATTAAATCATATTTATTTTGTTAAATATCATCTAGATTACATGTATTCTTACTGGAGAGGATGGTTAGTTTAGTATTCATCCCAAGGGAGATACTGTATTAAGTCTGTCTATCCTACTATTATAGGGTAAGTTTAGAGACATTTTGAAGGTTTGAAGTGAGAGGGAGACAATTTGCTAAGAATGAGAAAGCTTATCTTAAGTATTGTTTCACCTTATAATATGTTACCTCAATTTCCGAATCTAATCCCATTGTGGGATCATTATTTTGAGTTCTCTTCTTGAATCACTATTGTTCTTGATTTTCAGTTTCAGTCGCTGAGCTGTTCCTGTAATGGATATCACCCTTTCTTTAAGGACAGATTTAATTTTTCCAGATTTTGGAATCAGCCACAATATTATTGCATCCAGTTCTAATTTTGTCCTGGCACAACTACTAATTTCAGTATGACTTATTTAAATTGAAGTGATTTTAAAGTGGCATTTAATATATCCACATATATTGGTAACTCATTCACATATTGATAATTTTAAGAGCTATTAATATATCTATATATGAATAATACTAAATATTTAAATAATTCACTCTGTAATCCTAAGCTGTGTATCGAAGGTTATCAATAAGCCTACATGTAATTGATAATCCCTTCTCATAAGCTTACTACTTACTTATTGGCTGTGATATTTCTAAATGACCTTTGTAAATAA
Organism: Armadillidium nasatum; assembly: GCA_009176605.1. Lineage (NCBI taxonomy): Eukaryota > Metazoa > Arthropoda > Malacostraca > Isopoda > Armadillidiidae > Armadillidium > Armadillidium nasatum. Next base: position 75,898 of record SEYY01019672.1, read on the forward strand.
GATGTAACAACAGTAATAAGCAATCACATACAGTAAAATTATTTACTTTTGATAATCAATTGCCCCCATAATTTTTGATAATTTATTTTTCTATTTTTGCAATAAACACTTAAGGTGTACATGTGTGAGTTTGACGACTACAGCTAATTTCCTGGTCAGATATCCTAGGAACCAAAGAATTAAATAATCCATAAAACAGCTTATTCTTTTAAAATATAAGTTGTATGTCTCTTGTTTTATGACCAAGATATTTCATCATCCTTAATCTCTGGAGTTAATAATACTCCTCTTTGCTAAGTTAAGTAAAGCAGATACTCTCACAATATATATATATATATATATATAGAGGTACCGACCGGGGCTGGAATTTGGCCGGGGCCGGGGTCACCCAAATGGCCGGGGCCGGGGTTATGGCCGGGGTTTCCTAAAATTTGTAAAGAGGTCAAAAGCATTGAAATTTTAGGTTAAGAAAATTAGATATAAGGTTTATTTAATTGTAAGGAAGGAGTAGAATAGGCAACATTCACTTAAATTAATGATTATATGCATTTTCTCTAAAAAAAAATCAGAAAATTACAGTTTTGTATATTAAAGTTTAAAAAAAGTACAAAAATTAATTAAAAAAAATTATTCTAATTCATAATAGTGATTCAACAGGTTTACTTAGGTAAGACCCAAAGGTAAAGTTTGAAAAAATGTAAGATATAAAATTATCAATTTAACCTGTATTTATACATATCATTGTTATTTTATTGCTATGTATCAAACTTGTATCATTTAGCTGCATTATTTAAAAATTATTATTTTGTTTATACTTTCAGTCAATATGGCTAAAAGATCAGCTTCTGCAGTATTTGAATACTTTACAATGTTTCAGGATAGGCTCGAAATAGCTAAATGTAACATCTGCAGTCAGAAAATTAGAAGAGAACCTCCGGGTGCTACAAGTAAAAAAAATTTCAACCAAATCTTTTGGAGTATCTAAAATCAAAACACAAAGATGAACATTCACTAGCAGAAAAGGAGCGGTCAAAAGAAACAGAAAAGAAAAAAATCTTAATTTTCTTAATATTTTGTTTGAAATTTTTTTTTATTATTTGACTGATTGAGCTGAAATTTTCAAAGTATGTGAATTTTTTCACGAAGTTCTGAGTTGATTTCGAGCATTTTTTTGAGTCTATAACGGTTTGAAACTTATTTGGACCCAAAGTTGAAAAAAATGAATAACTGGGTCAAACCACTGGTCCACATGAGCTGAAAATTTAACTGAATACCTTTGCCCCAATTTCTTGCATTGGTGGGAATAGATTTTTGATATCACGTCTAGAAAAAAGTTATAAGCACTTGAAAAAAAATTTGCAAAAATCGTACCCTTCTGGAGGAAAAAATTATTTAAAAAAAAACGCTACCTACTATTTTTTTTTTTTGTGAATATTGTTTAGAAGAGGAACAGGGCAACAATTTTTATTTAGTGCATTTTTAAATGCTCTTTGTTTGAAGCGAGATATAGCCTCTCAAACTTTGGGAATTTTTGAAATTTGGCCAAAAATGGACCTTTTTGAAGGCTATATCTCAAAACCAACGAATGTCATCGAATAAAGTACATAGAGGAATTTGTAGCCCCACCCCTCCTCTATACACACCAAAAATAGGAAATGTTATAGTTGTATTTTTTTTAAAAAAATTTTGTCTGAAAAGGTGGATTTTTTTAGTTCAAAAAATTTTTTTTTTTTTTTTATATAGTTGGTCAGTTTTTGGCTTATAACATTTTTTCTATAACTCTGGGAACAAAAGTCTATTAGAGACTTTTGTAGCCCATATAATTTTGAATAAATAGTCCAATTTCAGCTCATTCTAAAAAGTGGTTTGGCACCGCCATTCTATTGAAAAAGGGTAAAATTTCCACACAAAAAAAAAAAAAAAAAAAAACTTTTAACCGTAATAGACTCGGAAAAACGCTAGAAATGGACTTTTCTTACCGGTAAAAAATCTATATACACTGAAAGTTTCAGCAGAATCAGCTGAAAATTTAAAAAAAAAAAAAAAAAAAATTGTATAATTTGCCATTTTAACCCCGGCCGGCAACCCCAGTTTTCCCTGATTTTTAGCCGGGGCCGGGGTCAGTAAAAATGGCCGGGGTTGGCCGGGGCCCCGGTCGGTTCCTATATATATATATATATATATATATATATATATATATATATATATATATATATATATATATATATATATATATATATATATATATATATATATATATATTGAAGAAACAAATAATTTTTTAAGCAAAAGCAACAACTATAAATACAGCTTCTTAAATTTGAGTTCTATCTTTTATCATTATTTTTTGTCAAGTGGGCTAGGGTTTCCACATTACTATATTTAATTCTAATGAAATTTTGTGCATTATATCATAATTACAAATATATTCTGTTAAGTTTGTATTTAAAGAGCTAGACTCCTTTGTTTGGCAGCTTCAAACATCCTAATGGTTGGAATTCTACAAAATATATTCTTTCAATTAAAGTACATTTTCAAATCTTTGATTCATAGTTTTCAATTTAAGTTCCAATATATCTGTGTGCTAAATACAATTTACAAAACTTTTTAGATATTTAACAACCAAAATATATACAGTACAGTATATATTAGGGATGGGCCGGATAACCGGATATCCAGCAATTTTCAAAAGCCAGATTTATGGTAATTTTCAAAAGCAGAATATCCAATTTTTACTATCTGGCTGGATATCTGGCAAAAATTGCTGGATATTATTTTAAATTAACATTAATAGCTTATTTTAAATATTGTAGGTAAAGGTGGAGATTGTTTCTGAGTTTCGATTGTTAAAAAATATCAAATCGAAAATATCGGAGAAGCCTATCGTAAACAAGAGAGTTGCCAGAGGTACTATTACTAGACATACACACAATTATTACTTACTTACTTTTCTAGCAGAACCTAATTCGACTTATCATAACCTGAACTACCGAAATTGCCGTAAAAAGAGGCCTAACCTACACAAGAATTTGCCGTAAAAGAGACCTAACGTACACAAGAACGTTTACACGACATAGTAGCCTAGGGCTAATTATAGGTATGAAAATATCGATTAAAATAAAATATCGACATAAAAAAATATCGATATAAAAAATATCGAAACTCAGAAACAATCTCCACCTAAGCCAATATTGTATATATACAATATATATATCCAATTTCTTTTTGAATTGATTTCCCTACTTTGAATTCTCTTCAAGAAGGCAATAAAATCATCATTGATATTAACTTTTTTTACTTTCATTTATTTATTCAACTCAGTATAGATTCAGACAAATTCGGACATAGTCTTGTACTGGCTCCTGAATCATTGGAGTCTGAAATGACATCCCATGAAGATGAAAATCCAGAAGATTTAGGTTTCTGAAAATTTTTAAATTTTTGTTACTTGAAGTCTTTAAACTTAATTTACTATCACCAGTATTTTAATGATGAAACTAGTATTATTAACTTTTATATTTACCTCATTAGACTGCAATGGATATATTTCCATGTCCTCAGAATTGAAATTGAACTTTTATTTTACAAAATCTGTAATATTTTACCATTTTTTTCTGAAAAAGTGCAAATAATCATTAATTTAAGTGAATTTTGGTTATTCTCCTCCTTTCTTAAAATTAATCTTAATTAAAATTGTCTAATTTTTTTAACCTAAAATTTTAATGCTTCTGACCTCTTTGCAAATTTTAGGCAAACCTGACCAGAGTCCCAGCCCCAGCCAAATTTGGGAGACCCTGGCAAAATTCCAACCCTAGTTAGTTCCTAAGTATGACTGACTCTGCACTTAAAATAACATATTTTAGCGAGTATTTTTATCCTTATGTGGTATCAAGGATTTTGCATGTTAGTTTTTGGTTTTAATGACTTATTTATTTATGTTTTGACTTAATAAACTGCATGTTGCATGGGGAATAGTATGGTTGGCTCATTTGCATCTATAGGGAAAGATAGGTATGTGATGAGCCATTAATAATGTATGACAACTTTTACAATTTTTTTTTATTGGGATAGTCTTGATAGGCTCTTGTGGCTTCTAACTGTCTCTATTTTCTTGTTATTCCAATTAGACATTGTTATAAAATATATAGGGAATGACTCAAGTCTGCAGATAAAGAAAAAGGGTAGTTGTTTAGTGTAAAAGTCTATAACCGATTTTCACCATTTTTGCAGAGAACACTGCAAATTCATTAAAATTAAAAGTGTTGATTATATTTTAATTATTATTAAAAGTGTTGATGAGACCTATAACATTAATTATTAATATAGCAAATATCTATATCTATATCAAATATCACTAGAGGTATCTTTGTTTTAACATAAACAATACTCCTTTCACTGGCAACTGCTAATTTTCTGGCAACCATGCATATTTTGGTTTGACAATCCTTGGGCATTGGTGATTTTGCGTGTTACACTAACCTAAACCACAGCCTAAACTTTGACTATGCTCTGTAATCAAAACTGTTTCAACATTGGTCTATGGTTGGTTTTACTTTCGACAAATGGTTCATATAACAAGCAATGCTGAATTTGCCATTCGCTATGAATAACTCATCCTAGATTTCAGTTTTTTCATGCAAATAATCAACTCGATCACAATTTTATACAATACATTCTGCTTTAGTGCATGCAACTTATCCTCCAGAGTCTAGACTATAAACAAAACAATACCGATATATATCGATAGATATTTTTATGATAGTATCGAAAAATATCGATAATATTATTTAAGCTGATAAATCGATATTCTATCCTCAGTATCGAATCATCGATAATATATATTTTTTTTTTATTTCAAGAAATTTGAAGCAGTTTTCTATTTTTTATAAAAAAAATTTAAGCAGTTTTCTATTCTTTTATAAAATAAAATTTAAGCAAAACGTGTACTTTTCATGTGTATACCTGTTTGATGATGGTGACATTTTGTCTGGCTCATGGAAGGGTGGGAGGTCAGATCATATAATATATATATATATATATATATATATATATATATATATATATATATATATATATATATATATATATATATATATATATATATATATATATATATATATATATATATATATATATGCTTAGGTGTAGATTGTTTCTGACTTTCGATATTTTTTATATCGATATATTTTATGTCGATATTTTATTATAATCGATACTTTTATACCTATAATTTTTTTACCTAAAATTTCTGTACAACAAATTTCAGTTTACCTTTGACTGTCATTGTATCCGTTGTTGTTGTTCTTTAAATATGAATCTTCAAGATATAAGTATAATTTGTTCTAGTGATTGGTCTGTTCTTTTGCTGAAAGGAAGCGTTTAATTGTGCCATTTCGTTTGTGGCAAGCTGGTCGGACTTGCGGTCTTACTTCTTTGATTTCCCTTGGAATGATTATTGCTTGCATGTGAGGAGTCCCTCTGAGTGTGCTGATCGAACGCATAACCGAAGTGATTCTCTCTGCCATGGAGGCGTACATTCCATTTTCTTTCCCTTCTACTAAACCTAACAAACCTTGGTTTAACTCTACTTGTTCTCGTGCTATCCGCCGCAGGGATGCTGCCTTCAGGGATTACCGTCGTCTTCAAACTCCAGAAACTCACGCAACTTATATTTCATCCCGAAATCGTGCAAAATTTATCTTTCGTAACACCAAAAACTCTTTTCTCTATATTAAAAAAATGCAATAATCTTTCTGGTTCCTCTTCCTCACGCTCTTTCTAGCATTTTGCAAAAAATGTCAACTCTAACTTTGCTTCTTCCTCTTTCCCTCCTTTAGATTCTTCCGACGGCCCAACTGTTGTTTTACATTCTTCTAAAGCTGAACTCTTCGCTCAAAATTTTGCTTCTAATTCAACCTTACACGATTCCGGAGCTGTTCCTACTCCTTCAACCCCTCCAACCCATTTATGCCTAAAATTGTAATTTCTTCTAAAGACGCCATTTCTGCTCTCTCTGAGCTTAATACTAAGAAGGCGTATGGTCCTGATGGTATCCCTCCTGTGGTTCTCAAAACTTGTGCTTCCGAGCTTGCACCCTTCCTTGGTAAACTATTTCGTCTATGTCTTTCTACTTCAACTTTCCCATTCTCGCTGGAAACGTGCGCTTATTCAGCCTGTGCCGAAGAAGGGAGACCCCTCTCAACCTTTAACTACCGTCCCATTTCATTAACCTCCGTTCTTTCTAAAGTTTTCGAATCTATCCTTAACAGAAAGATTTGGAAATATCTCAATTCTTCAAATTTTATCTCTGATCACCAGTATGGCTTTCTTAAGAAACGCTCTACTGGTGATCTCTTTACCCTTCTCTCGATATCTGACTCCTGGTCCTTCGCTCTTCGGCATTTCGGTGAATCTTTTGCTGTGGCGCTGGACATATCGAAAGCTTTCAATAGAGTCTGACACAAAGCTTTGATTTCCAAATTTTCCTCTTTCGGAATCTGTCCTCCTCTATCTATTTTCTTTCCAGTCGTTCTAATAGCAGCTGTTGTAGACGGCTATCGTTCTTCCTTTAAATCTATTAATAGTGGTGTTCCTCAAGGATCTGCTCTATCCCTAATACTTTTTCTGCTTTTAATTAATGATCTTCTCTCTGTTACGTCTTCTCCTATCTCTCTTTTGCTGATAACTCAACCCTTCATTATACTTTTCAATTTGAAAGGCCCCCTCCCAACGACAGTTAAATAGACGAAATAAGGAGGGTAGCCTCGGAGCAGCTGACCTCTGATCTATCTCTCATTTCAAATTGGAGCAGAGAAAACATGGTCATTTTCAATGCCTCAAAAAGTCAATTCCTCCATCTCTCTACTCGACACAATCTTCCAAGCAACCATGATATCTTCTTCGAAAACACACAACTCAAACTTTCATCTCTCCTTAATATTCTTAATATTTTTTTTCTCGTGATCTTTCTTGGAAAGATCACATTACCTCTCTTTCTAAACAATCTTCTAAGAGGTTGGGTGTTCTGAGGCGCCTTCAGTTTTTCTTCACACTACCACAGTTGCTTGCTCCCTATAGGGGTATTATTCGCTCCTGTATAGAGTATGCATCACACATCTGGGGTGGTTCCACTCAAACAGCTATCCTTGAGAAGGTGGAGTCTAAGTCTTTTCATCTTATCAACTCTCCTGCTCTCACAAATTCTCTCCAGTCTTTCTACCCATCAATTGTTGCGTCACTCTCTCTCTATACTATCGCTATTACAATGGACACAGCTTATCTGAACTCTCTAGTCGCATACCTTCTCCATTGAGAATTGCTCGTGCGACTCGTCTTTCTTCACAGTCTCATCCTTTCTCTATTCAACTCTCTGACCCCAGACTTAACCGCTATGCTCAATATTACATGTACTCTACTGGTAAAGTCTAGAACACACTCCCTTCATTTATTTTCCCAAATTCCTATGACTTACACACCTTCAAATGTCGTGTATCAGGTCACGTCGGGTTTTAATTTGACCAGGTTTCCGTCTTTCCCCCTAACTCTGGTGAAGATTTTGGTAGGCCACTGGCCTTTGCCCACCAGAGGTGAGAAAATATATATATATATATATATATATATATATATATATATATATATATATATATATATATATATATATATATATATATATATATATATATATATATATATATATATATATATATATATGTATATATATATATATATATATATATATATATATATATATATATATATATATATATATATATATATATATATATATATATATATATATATATATATATATATATATATATATATATATATATATATATATATATATATATATATATATATATATATATATATATATATATATATATATATATATATATATATATATATATATATATATATATATATATATATATAATATATATATATATATATATATATATATATATATATATATATATATATATATATATAGTATATAAGCCAGAGGCTTAGTAATTTCCACCAGAGTTGAGGTAATACCGGAAACTGGTCGTTAAGAACCGACAAGTGCCGATACACGGGGCTTGAAAGTATGCATACTAAAGGAAGTTGGGAAAACAGATAAAGGGAGTGTTTTCCAGACATTAGAGTAGGCCTACTTATAAGTTTAGCATTGTGGTTAAGACTGAGGTCAGAGAGTTGGACAGAGAAAGGATGAGACTGTGTAGAAAGAATGCCGCACGAGCTCTTCTCACTCGAGGAGGAATGCATGGGGAGAGTTCAGAAGAGTAGTGTCCATTGTAATAGCAATATTATAGAGAGAGCGGCGCAACAATTTAACGGGCAGAAAGAGACTGGAGAGAATTGAGAATTGAGAGCGGGAGAGTTGATGAGACGAAAAGCCCTAGATTCCATCTTGTCAAGGAAAGCTCTATGAGTGGAACCATCCTAGATGTGTGAGATGTACTATATACAGAGAAGAACAAAACCCTTATAAAGAGTAAGTAACTGGGGTGGCGTGAAGGAATTCTGAAGACGCCTCAGAATATCTAACCTCTTAGAAGCTTGTTAGCAAAAGAAGTAATGTGATCCTTCCAAGAAAGACCACAAGAAAAAGAAACACCGAGAATATTAAGGATAGATGAAGATTTGAGTTGTGTGTTTTCGAAGAAAATGTAATAGCTGTGTGGAAAGTTTGCCGAGTAGAGAGATGGAGGAACTGAGTTTTTGAGGCATTGAAAACAACTATGTTTTCTCTGCCAAAACTCGAAATACGAGAAAGATCAGAGGTTAGTAGCTCCAAGGCCACCATTCTTGCGTCAATTAACTGCTGTTGGGAGGGGCGCCTTTCAAATTGAAAGAAGTAATGAAGGGTTGAGTCATCACCATAAGAGTGGATAGGTGATGAAGTGATAGAGAGGCTATTAATGAAATGTGGAAAAAGTGTTGGGGTTAGGACAGAACCATGAGGAACACCACTATTAATAGATTTTAAGGATAAATAATGACAGTCTACAACAACAGCTATTGAACGACCGGAAAAAATCGAAGAGAAGACTACCGAGAGAAGGATTGGTTCCGAAAGAAAAGAGTTTATATTTAGTTTTGCGACAGCCTCAATCAAATGCTTTTGGTATGTCTAGTGCCACAGCAAAATATTCACCGAAATTCCGAAGTGCAGAGGAACATGAGTGAGAGAGAAGAGGAGGATCATCAATGGAGCATTTCTTACAAAGCCATACTGCCAATTATAAATAAGATTAGAATAATTGAGATGTTTCCAAATATTTCCCCTTAAGATTAAAAATAAAAAACGGAGGTTTTGGAAATAGAATGATAGTTATAGAGTTGAGAGGGGTTTCCTCTTTTCGGCATAGGAAGAATGATTACACGTTTCAGGAGGAAGGAGGGAAAGTCAAAATAGAAGGACTAAGACTAAATAGTTTAGAAGGCACACACAAAGTTTATCACAAGTTTACCATAAATTTTTAAAACCACAGGAGCGATATCAACAGGATCGTTTTTATTCTCTGTGTTAAGCTCAGAAAGAACAAAGATATATTATATGTAATTATTACAGAAACTGCAATACTTTACATAAATAAGTTGAAGTGGTTGGAGAAAGAGAAATATCTCCGAAATTTCCTTAGGTGAAATTAGACAAAAGTAATTAGCTGTAGGCAAAGCGGCAATTGTGAGGCAGAAGACACTAGAGGAGGGAAGAAATAAAAACAAAGTTAACTTGTTTTTTTTTGTGTTTTTTTGCAAAATGCCAGAAAGGGCGTGAAGAAATTCCTGGATGAAACGTAAGTTGCATGAGTTTCTGGAGTTTGTAAATTATAATAAAGACAGAAGTCCTGCAGCGAATAGCATGAGAACAAACAGAGTTAAAAAAAATGTTTCTTAATGTTAGTTAAAGGGAAAGAATATGGAATGCCAAATGAAATCACTTCACTGAGTACGCATGCGCAACAACTGCCTTTAGCGGAAAATTTGGAATACAAGTAGAAAGAGGAACAGAAAGTCCCTGAGGTTCAGTTAAGAACAAGAGGTGAGGTCTAGAAGAAGAGAGATGGAGTTCATTATTTTAAGAAGAAATAAAAATAAAGTTTGTGAATGTTTCAGAAATTACTGAATAAAGAAGACCGAACACAAGACGAAGCTGGAGTCGAAGTCTTCATGGTACTAGAGGCGAATGAGGGGCTACTTTTGGAAGCCGCTCCTCTTGACTTCTTCGTGGCAATTTGAGCGGATGCCAGAAGAGAGCCTTCTACAGTGTAAGAAGAATGTGGAGATGAACATGAAAGGGTTCAAACCATTAGGTATTGGAGTGGAAAGAGATGTACCCTACCGCTCCCTATTTGACAAATTTCAAGAACAGACGAAAATTTTAATTCTGGGATTTGTGTGTGTCCTCTATTTCCTCCCCTTACTCCTTTCACATACACACACACACACATACAGACACACACACATACACACATACATATATAAATATATATATATATATATATATATATATATAATATATATATATATATATATTATATGATTTTTTAACATTCAGGGAAACCTGTCAGAAGTGAAAAAGCTACCACCTTTACCCCTCTAATCTCACTTCCATAGAAATTTCCTATAAAACTGTCATTATCAACGCATTTTAGATTCAGAACTTTTAACATTCTTAAACTGTATATCGTCTGGAACACTCTTCCTTTATCTATTTTACCAAATTATTTTGACTTGAATATTTTCAAGCGTCATCGACCTGTCGAGCATATCGACTTCTGATATAAATTTGAGACCTGGTTTCTCCCCAAATCCCCATATCTTGTGGTAGGTTTATATTCATTGTAAATCGTAGATTACAATATATTAATATATAATTATATTATATATATATATATATATATATATATATATATATATATATATATATATATATATATATATATATATATATAATATATATATATATATATATATATATATATATATATATATATATATCCTCTGGTGGGCAAAGGCCAGAGGCCTACCAATTTCCACCGGAGTTGGGGGAAGGATCAAATTAAAGGCCGACATGACCTGATGCACGGCGTTTGAAAGTGCCTAAGTCATAGGAAGCTTGGAAAATGGATGAAGGAAGTGTGTTCCAGACTTTATCAGTGGAGTACATGTAAAATTGAGCATAGCGGTTAAGTCTGGGGTCAGAGAGTTGGACAGAGAAAGGATGACTGTGTAGAAAGGCGTGTCGCACAAGCTCTTTTCAATGGAGGAGGTATGCGATGAGAGAGTTCAGAAGAGCAGTGTCCATTGTAATAGCGATAGTAAAGAGAGTGACGCAACAATTCGACGGGCAGAAAGAGATTGGAGAGAGTTAGTAAGAGCAGGAGAGTTGATGAGACGAAATGCCTAGACTCCACCTTTTCAGGAGAGAGCTGTATGTGTGGAACCACCCCAGATGTGTGAGCATACTCCATACAGGGGCGAACAACACCCTATACAGAGCAAGCAACTGGGGTGGTAGTGAAGAAATACTGAAGGCGCCTCAGAACACCTAACATCTTAGAAGCTTGTTTAGAAAGAGAAGTAATGTGATCTTTCCAAGAAAGATCACGAGAAAAAGAAACACCGAGAATATTAAGAACAGATGAAGGTTTGAGTTGCGTGTTTTCGAAGAAGATATCATAGTTGTGTGGAAGATTGTGTCGAGTGGAGAGATGGAGAAATTGAGTTTTTGAGGCATTGAAAACAACCATGTTTTCTCTGCCCCAATTTGAAATAAGAGAAAGATCAGAGGTTAGTTGCTCCAAGGCTACCCTTCTCGAGTCTATCAACTGCTGTTGGGAGGGACGTTTTCAAACTGAAAGGAATAATGAAGGGTGGAGTCATCAGCATAGGAGTGGATAGGAGATGAAGTAATAGAGAGAAGATCATTAATGAAAAGTAGAAAAAGTGTTGGGGATAGGACAGATCCTTGAGGAACACCACTATTAATAGATTTAAAGGAAGAACGGTGGCCGTCTACAACAGCTGCTATAGAACGACCGGAAAGGAAATTAGAGAGAAGATCACAGAGAGAAGGATAGATTCCGAAAGAGGGAAGTTTAGAAATCAAAGCTTTGTGCCAGACTCTATCGAAGCTTTCGATATGTCCAGCGCGACAGCAAAAGATTCACCGAAATGCCGAAGAGCGGAGGACCAAGAGTCAGAGAGAAGGGAAAGAAGATCACCAGTAGAGCGTTTCTTACGAAAGCCATACTGGCGATCAGAGATAAGATTAGAAGAATTGAGATGTTTCCAAATCTTCCTGTTAAGGATAGATTCGAAAACTTTAGAAAGAACGGAGGTTAAAGAAATAGGACGATAGTTGGAGGGTTGAGAGGGGTCCCCCTTCTTCGGCACAGGCTGAATGAGCGCACGTTTCCAGCAAGAAGGGAAGGTTGAAGTAGAGAGAAAAAGACGAAATAGTTTACCGAGGCAGGGTGCAAGCTCGGAAGCACAAGTTTTGAGAACCACAGGAGAATACCATCAGGACCGTACGCCTTCTTAGTGTTAAGCTCAGAGAGAGCAGAAATACGTCTTTAGAAGAAATTATAATTTACATAAATGAGTTGAGGGGGTAAAGGAGAAACAGCTCCGGAATCGTCTAAGTTGAATTAGAGGCAAAAGTTTGAGCAAAGAGTTCAGCTTTAGAGGAAGGCAAAACGGCAGTTGTACCGTCGGAAGATACTAGAGGAGGGAAAGAGGAAGAAGCAAAGTTAGAGTTGACATTTTTTGCAAAATGCCAGAAAGAACGTGAAGAAGAGGAACCAGAAAGATTATTGCATTTTAACGGAGAAATGAGTTTTTAGTGTTACGAAGAATAGATTTTGCACGATTCCGGGATGAAATATAAGTTGCATGAGATTCTGGAGTTTGAAGACGACGGTAGTCCCTGAAGGCAGCATCCCTGCGGCGGATAGCACGAGAACAAGCAGAGTTAAACCAAGGTTTATTAGGTTTAGTAGAAGGGAAAGAATATGGAATGTACGCCTCCATGCCTGAGAGAATCACCTCGTTATGCGCTCGCACACTCGAGGGACCCTCCACGGAAACAGTAATCATTCCACGAAAATAAGACTGCAAGTCGACTTAGTGGCACCAAATGCCAAAAACGTTTCCTCGCAAAGGGGGGCCTTCTTTGCGGAAAGACTGAAGAGACAGGACAAGATACGGAGATAAGAAGGTGATCGGATGAACCCAGAGGAGGAAAGAGTTTAACAGTATAAGGAGAAGGATTAGAAGTTAGGAAAAGGTCTAGAATGTTGGGTTCATCACCAAGACGATCAGGGATACGGTAGGGAGTGCACCAACTGCTCAAGGTTGTTTGGATAGAAAATGGAAGGCGAGTTCACCAGCTGGATCATGGAACTAGATGAAAGCAATTGGCGGTGGTGAACATTGAAAT
>SEYY01019673.1:10000-12500 GCA_009176605.1 Armadillidium nasatum
AGACAAACTGGCGGCAAACAGTCTGTATGACAAAACCGAACAGGCAAATAAAGGCTTTAACAAACAAACATACGAACTATAAACAGACAGGGAAACAGTGTAAGAAACAAACAGAGTCAGACACAAACATGCACTTAGATAGAAAAAACAGAGACAAATAAAAAACAGACAGAAACAAACAAAAACAAGCATACAAATAATCAAACAGGCAGACGGAAACAGATAGACAAACAAACAGATAAACAAACAGAGAAATATAAAACCAGTAATAATCATACAGACAGACAAAACAGTCAAAACAACAAAGAGAGATAAACAGCTATACACAAATAGGATAACAAACAGATAGACAAAGAAACACAAACAGAAAGAGAGAGAGAGCAAGAGAGAGAGAGAGAGAGAGAGAGAGAGAGAGAGAGAGAGAGAGAGAGAGAGAGAGAGAGAGAGAGAGAGAGAGAGAGAGAGAGAGAGAGAGATAGAGATTATGAACATTCAAAAATGTGTCATAAAGTGAATGTTTCATTTACCGCTGTTCACCATCCTCAGGTGAACTTTTTTATTCGAAATAAGAGCCACCGTACACTAGCTACCTATTCGTATAAAAACTTCCCAATTTTGTTCGAATTATCAAAAGCTGATTTTTTTTTTTTTGAGGAGAGAGTGAGCGGAGAGCAAGGGAGCAAGAAAAAATTTTTATATATTTTTTATAATTTTAACTTATTTTTTTATTTACCCATATTTTAACACAAACATTTTACAAAAAATTAGCCTTTTCTATTTCTGAAAATCTGAACGTGTCACACACGAAAGTTGCAAATGTTCTGTCTTGTCTAAAGCAACATGTTATCCGCTATTTATCATTCATATATATATATATATATATATATATATATATATATATATATATATATATATATATATATATATATATATATATATATATATATATATATATATATATATATATATATATATATATATGACTATTTAATTAATTTAAGAATCAACCCTGGACCTTCAACACGCGAACAGATCACTCTACAAATTACAGAGACAAACAGACTAACGAAATTAATAACAATTATAAAAATATTGAATAATATTAATTAAATTGAAAAATAATATTTTTAATTATATTTTAAATTTAAATTTAATTAAATTAAAATTAAATTAAAAAAAAAAAAAAAATTAAATAAATTAAATATTTTTAAAAAAAATTCCCTTTAAATTTTAATTTATTTTTTAAATAAAATTTTTTAAATTTATTATTAATTAGTTGATAAAAATTTTAATATAATTTTAAGTGAAATAAAATTATAATTTTATAATTATATTATTTATTTTAAAAATAAATTTAAATATATTGTATTAAATAAATAAATTTAAATTTTTAAATCTTGAAGGAATTTTTTTAGTTTCTTTAATTAGTTTTAATTTTATTTCGTAAAAAATAATCATTATTTTATGTTAACATTTTTATATTATTTTATTTTGAAAATATTACATTAATATTATGCTAAAATATAATATTATAACACTGCAATATATTTTAATATTTCTCAACTATTAACTTTTTTCAGTTTTTTAAAATTATTTTGTTTTAATATTATTATATTATTTTATTTATTAATATATTGAAAAAAAAAAAAAAAAAAAAAAAAAAAAAAAAAAAAAAAAAAAAAAAAAAAAAGGAAAATTTTTTTAAAAAAAAATCCAGATTTAAAAAAAAAAAAATCTGAATCCTTTGATCTTGGATCAGACAAACAATGTCTAATAAAATAAAGAAGTACACAATGTCGTAAACCTTTGTGACACCTTTAACCTCAGGTAAAACTTTAGGCACTCTTTTGACCTGAAATGAAACTCTTGGCACTGTTTTTGACCTGAAGAGTCTATTCCTGACTGAAATGCCCCTGTAACCAGCCACAAATTACATGATGCAACTACAATGGTTCATCCTATATGTTAGACTATTTATTATTAAAATGTTTGAAATGGACACGAAATATGTTGCTAAACTCATCCCTTTGAGTATATAGGAATGCCAAACTTATTCAAAATAAATATTAAGGGTTAAAATGTCACGAGGTCAAATGTCTCTTTGGTCAAATTCATCATGGCTCATCAAAATTAAAAATATGAAAATGTTTCTGATGAAGTATTTTTAAGAGAATGAACGTTAACCTCTAAAATAAAAAGGTTTTACCCTAATTATATATTTTTAATTTCTTTATTTTTATTTTTATTTTTTTTATAAGACTTAATATTAAAAATTTGAACATTTGTAAAATACGTAAAATTGAAATTTAAATTAGATTTATAACTTAAATTTAGATATAAGAGTAATTTATCAACATTTTCCAATTCCCCCCCCCCTCTCAAGAAAAAAACCCTACAAAAATAAATAAATTAAAAAAAATATATAATTTACGATGACAGCAAAATATTTTACCACAATAATTTATTTCAAGCATTTTTTATAATAATTTAACATCACTTG
>SEYY01019673.1:17500-20000 GCA_009176605.1 Armadillidium nasatum
AAAAAAAAAATATATATATATATATATATATATATATATATATATATATATATATATATATATATATATATATATATATATATATATATATATATATATATATATATATATATATATATATATATATAATATATATATATAAATTAAATTTCAACATAAATTTTTTTTTTACAAAAATTTTTCTTAATTTTATTTTATATAAATTTGTTTCTTCTTAAATTATTCAAAAATATTTCAATATCCTTCAAACGCTAATAATATTTGTAATAATAAAAAAATTCCAATTTGGACTTTTAGTAAAGAGTAAATAAACTTAAAAATTAGATGGGAAAAATATTCAACAATCGATTAAATTGTGAAATAACATTCTATACACATATACGGATATTTAGCCGTATATATATATATATATATATATATATATATATATATATATATATATATATATATATATATATATATATATATATATATATATATATATATATATATATATATATATATATATATATATATATATATATATATATATATATATATTTATATATATATATATATATATATATATATATATATATATATATATATATATATATATATATATATATATATATATATATATATATATATATATATATATATATATATATATATATATATATATATATATATATATATATATAAATATATATATATATATATATATATATATATATATATATATATATATATATATATATATATATATATATATATATATATATATATATATATATATATATATATATATATATATATATATATATATATATATATATATATATATATATATATATATATATATATAATATCATCCTTATATTCCCCAATTTCTTTGACTTGCACAATTCCAAACGAAGCGTGTTGTGTCATGTCGGTCATTAATTTGAATAATGAATTGGATATTTTTCAAACGAATTACCGTATAGTCGTCATCGGACTCTAGAAACTTCTGTATCTCACAATAGTGCAAAATCTATTCTCCGTAACACTAAACACTCTTTTTCTCATTAGAAATGCAATAACCTTTATTGTTCAGCCTCTTTTGGCATTTTTCTAAAAATGTTAGTAACATTGCTTCTTCCTCTTTCTCTCCTATAGTATTTTAGTATTGAACAACTGCCATTTTGTCTTCTGCAAAAGTTCAAATCTTCACTCGAACCTTTGAATCTAATTCTACTTGTACCTCCTGTGGTTGTGACAATTTGTTCTTCTGAGCTTGCTTCTTGCGTTGGTAAACTATTTCTACATCTATTTTCTATATTCAGTCAGTTCCGAAAAAAGGGATAGTTCTCTACTCTCAATCTATTGTACAATTTTTTTTTAACCTTCGTTCTTTCAAATTTTTCTAATCTATTCTTAGCAGGAAGATTTGAAAACATTTTGATTTTTTCCTAATATTAGTTCTTATCGCTAGTATGACTTTCGTAAGAAACGCTTTACTGATGATCTTCATTCTCTTCTCTGAGTCATTTCTGTGAATCTTTCCCTCAGATTTCTTTTTCTGCATTTCTGTAACGGCTGTTGAAGAAAAAATCTATTGAAATTTATTAAAAGTGATTTTACTCAGTGGTCTATTCTGTTCCCAAGTCTATTTATGTTTTTTTTTTTATTGAACTTCTCTCGATTAATTCATCAAATATCCACCCCTTTGCAGACGACTGCATTCTTTATTAAATCTTTAAATGAGAAAGATTTCCCTCCCACCTTAGAGCATTTTATTGAAATTAGGAAGATGGTCTTGGAGCATCTAAAATCTGATCTTTCTCGAATTTCAAAAATAGGGGCAGAGAAAACATGTTTGTTTTCGATCCCTCAAAAACTCAATTCTCCTTTCTACTACTCTTCATAATCTTAAACAAAACTCAGAAATCAACTTCAGAAAAAATATCTCAAACATTAATATGTCCTTAATATTCTTGGTATTTTTTTCACTTGATCTTCCATGAAAGATTACATTATTTCTCTTCCTACAAAAGCTTTTATAAGTGGTTGATCATTCTGAGACTTCTTAAAAATTTTTTAATTCCAATCTAGTTGTCTAATCTTTATACGAGAATTTGCCTCGTAAATTTAGGTACTTTCATTGACAAAGCTCTTCTTGAAAAGGTAGAGTCTAAGCATTTCGTCTTATCAAAACTTTCGCTCTCATTAATTTCCTCCAGTTTCTCTCAGACTGTCGAAATGTTGAGTCACTCTCTCAAGACTATCGCTATTACAATGGACGCACTCGTGTAGCGCACCTCTTTTATTGAGAAGAGTTTGTGAGACACACCTTTCTTCACAGTCTCTTTGTTTTTTTTGTGACTAACTGACGTCAGACTTTGTAGACATGTATTATACTGGTAATATCTGGCACACACTCCCTTTATCTATTTTCCTCAACTTCCTTTACCTTACACAACTTTAAACTCAGTGTGCAGGGACATGCTGGCCTTTGATTTGTCCCTAAATCTGAAAA
>SEYY01019673.1:62500-65000 GCA_009176605.1 Armadillidium nasatum
TACATTTTTTAATCACTCATCTTTCATTTCTTTAATCACATTTCCTTCATTGGTTTAATCACTTTTTCTTCATTTGTATAATCACTCTTCCTTCATTTGTTTAATCACTTTTCCTTCATTTGTATAATCACTCTTCCTTCATTTGTTTAATTACTCTTCATTCATTTATTTAATCACTTTTCCTTCATTTGTTTAATCACTTTTCCTTCTTTGTTTAATCACATTTCCTTCATTTTTTTAATCACTTGTCCTTTATTTGTTTAATCACACTTCTTTCATTTGTTTAATCCCTTTTTCTTTAAAGGTTTAATCACTTTTCCTTCATTTGTTTAATCACTTTTCCCTCACTGGTTTAATCACTTTTCCTTCTTTGTTTAATCACTTTTCTTTCATTTGTTTAATCACTCTTCCTTCATTTGTTTAATCACTTTTCCTTCTTTGTTTAATCACTTTTCCTTCATTTGTTTAATCACTTTTCCTTCATTTGTTTAATCACTTTTCCTTCATTTGTTTAATCACTTTTCCTTCTTTTGTTTAATCACTCTTCCTTCATTGTTTAATCACTTTTCCTTCTTTTGTTTAATCACTCTTCCTTCATTGTTTAATCACTTTTCCTTCTTTTGTTTAATCACTCTTCCTTCACTTGTTTAATCACTTTTCCTTCTTTTGTTTAATCACTCTTCCTTCATTTGTTTAATCACTCTTCCTTCATTTGTTTAATCACTCTTCCTTCATTTGTTTAATCACTCTTCCTTCATTTGTTTAATCACTTTTCCTTCATTTGTTTAATCACTTTTCCTTCATTTGTTTAATCACTTTTCCTTCTTTGTTTAATCACTTTTCCTTCATTTGTTTAATCACTTTTCCTTCATTTGTTTAATCACTCTTCCTTCATTTGTTTAATCACTTTTCCTTCATTTGTTTAATCACTCTTCCTTCATTTGTTTAATCACTTTTCCTGCATTGATTTAATCACTCTTCCTTCATTTGTTTAATCACTCTTCCTTCACTTGTTTAATCACTTTTCCTTCTTTTGTTTAATCACTCTTCCTTCATTTGTTTAATCACTTTTCCCTCAATGTTAGTGTCTCTTTTACATATTGAATAACACTTTTACCAGAAACTGATTTTACTTTCACTACAAAATGACATTTTTTTATGTCAACTCTATCCCTTCTTACTCTCACTCTGTTTCTCTCTCATTCTCCCTTTTTCTCTCACCCTCTCTCTTTATCTCTCTCTCTCCAATTTTCTTTTCTATTAGTACCTCTCTCTTTAACCAAATTTCTTCTTCCACTTCGTCTACAACAGTCTTGAGTTTTCGTACTTCAGTCTAAATTTCCTCAAATTCTATTATCACTTCAACAACAAAGATAAATTTGTCGAAGGAAAGGAACTGTTTCGCAAAAATAGGAAACTTTGATTTGAAAATTATTATTATTATTATTATTATTATTATTATTATTATTATTATTATTATTATTATTATTATTATTATTATTATTATTATTATTATTATATTATTATTATTATTATTATTATTATTATTATTATTATTATTATTATTATTATTATTATTATTATTATTATTATTATTATTATTATTATTATTATTATTATTATTATATTATTATTATTATTATTATTATTATTATTATTATTATTATTATTATTATTATCGGTTAATTTATTCCAAAAGCAATATCATCATATTTGGAAAATTTATTTATCGTACAACTGTGAAATTTAGCAGTTTACCGATTGCCTTCAGGTTAAAAAAAAAAAAAAAAAAAAAGTTCATTCATTCATTTTTTCATTCATTCAGTCATTCATTTACTCACTCATTAATTTTCTAAATTCATTTTCACTTTAATTTCTTTGAGCTTCATTTTTTATTCATTCTCTAATTATTATTTATCAATTTTCAATCCAATCTTTCTATAAATCTATTTATCAGTTTATCTATCTATCTATCCATCTATCTATTCTCTCCTTTATCTTTAGTTTTACAGAAATTTACATGGGCCATATATATATATATATATATATATATATATATATATATATATATATATATATATATATATATATATATATATATATATATATATATATATATATATATATATATATATATTAATTAATGTAATTCCCGTATTAGATATTTCTACGAAACCGAAAATGGAATCACAGTAGAAAAAGAAGGGAGAGAAGGTTCTCAGGGGGACAGTCCAATATGGCAGGCTATTTCAGGTATATATATATATATATATATATATATATATATATATATATATATATATATATATATATATATATATATATATATATATATATATATATATATATATATATATATATATATATATATAATATATATATATATATATATATATATATATATATATATATTATATATATATATATATATATATATATATATATATATATATATATATATATATATATATATATATATATATATATATATATAGTATTT
>SEYY01019673.1:77500-80000 GCA_009176605.1 Armadillidium nasatum
TGGGGCCTGTGTGGTTTTAATTCTTGACAATTTAACACTCCCTCCTTCAATAGGTTTCCGCCCTTGAACGGTGATGTTAGTGAAAAAAAATAAATAAAAAGAATAGAATGAATCACATATATTTTAATAACATTGAATGCCCTTGAGAAAAAAAATGACAATCATTGTTCGTTGGTTTGATAGACCTTTCGCCACCCAATTATAGAAATCTTTGTAATAAATTGTCTTTTCAGTTTTATAAAATAAAATGAATTTAAATACAAAATTATTACTTATAAAAGAAAAATAAGACATTTAAAATTTAAAATTCAAACAGCAAAAAAAATGTAAATTTTTGATATGATTTTTAAGTTTTTCAAACAAAAGTTTTTCAACTTAATAATTTGTAATATTTTTAAATCGGATTTTTTTTTTCTTTTTTTTTTGTTAAATTTTTCTAACTAATAATTCGCAATATTTTTAATTGTAATTAAAAAATAATATAATTTTTCATAGACCCTTCCAATATTTTGCACGAAGAAATACAAAATCCTAAAGAATCGAAAATTAAAAAAAAACAAAAAACAAAAAAAAAAAAACATAAACCTTAAAAAGCAATTTCGTTCCTCAGAGCTCAGAATTGTCTCCAGTTCCTAAAACAAAATTTTCAAAAACGACCCAATCATAATGTTTAAAAACAGAGTAGTATAAGCCGGCAACTTCTGAAGCTTAATTTTAATGC
Source organism: Armadillidium nasatum (assembly GCA_009176605.1). Lineage (NCBI taxonomy): Eukaryota > Metazoa > Arthropoda > Malacostraca > Isopoda > Armadillidiidae > Armadillidium > Armadillidium nasatum. Next base: position 78,222 of record SEYY01019673.1, read on the forward strand.
TGTTTCATAATTGGAATCAGCATTGATTTTACTAAAAAACTATTGAAAAAAAAGGGAAAACTTTTCACCCCCAAAAAGTTGGGTTCCGGAAAGGGTGCCCTTAATAGAGGAAACTGTCTAGAATCATTCGAAAACACATGAATAAGCTTTAAACTAAAGTCTTCAAAAGTATTTCAATATTATATTATATATATATATATATATATATATATATATATATATATATTATATATATATATATATATATATATATATATATATATATATATATATATATATATATATATATATATATATATATATATATATATATATATATATATATATATATATATATATATATATATGTATGTATATATATATACTATATATATATATATATATATATATATATATATATATATATATATATATATATATATATATATATATATATATATATATATATATATATTATATATATATATATATATATATATATATATATATATATATATATATATATATATATATATATATATATATATATATATATATATATATATATATATATATATATATATATATATATATATATATATATATATATATATATTGTAAGATTTTTAATATACTTTTTAAACAGCAATATATTGAAATATGAGGAAACCAAATTTCGCTCCAAAAATTCGAGAAAAATATTTAAGAAATCTATTTTCTTTAATTAAATTTCTATATATAAATAAAGCAAATTACAGTTTTATTTATAGAATGAATTACTCAAGAACATCCAACAGCTTTTCTCAAAATTATTATTATTAATATTATTATTATTATTAATATTATTATCATTATTATTATTATTATTATTAATTATTATTTTTATTATTTTTATTAAAATTTTTATTATTATTTAATTTATTATTTTTATTATTATTATTATTATTATTATTATTATTATTATTATTATTATTATTATTATTATTATTATTATTATTATTATTATTATTATTATTATTAGTTTATTATTTTAAATTTATTTTAAAAATTTAAATATTATTTTAATTAATATTAAAATAATCAATTTAAAATAATTATAATTATTATTAATTATTATATTATTATTATTATTATTATTATTATTGTTATTATTATTATTAAAAGAACAAGAAGAACTAGAAGAGCAAGAAGAAAAAGGGGAACAAGAACAGTAAAAAGAACAGTAACAAAATATTAAGAAATACGAAAATAATAAAATGTAGAAAAGAAAATTGTTCTCTGATCACAATTGAAGATATTAATGCTTCATCTTTATATATTTTACACATTGCACAATGAAACAACAACAAAAAAGAAAGAGAAAAAGAAGAGAAAGAAGAAGGAAGAGAAAAAGAAGACAAGGATGAAGGAAAAGAAAAGGAGTATTTACAATTCTTTCCTGAATAAAAAAGTATAACTGAAAGAAATCTTTGAAGAATTGTAAATATTTTTAACAAAGATTCTAACTTGCAGACTCTATCCTGTATAAATAGAATATACCAATTTTTTTTTTTTAACTAATGATTATATTTAACTTACATTTTGGTTTGATAGATTTAAGAACATATATCGAAGTTTCATTTGGAACCCACCCCAAGGAATGTCCTTGATGGATGGCAGCAAAATTTTAAACACAAAGAAAATTCAGAGGTTCATTCTAGATAACCTGAGTTTCAGGATCTTCTTAAATTAAATGGGAAAAGGAATAAAGAATTTATTTAAAATAAGAACGTTCAGGATTTATCAAGGACATTGATTGCC